>WSUI01000110.1:20411-56819 GCA_019633595.1 Tulasnella sp. UAMH 9824 | reverse complement strand
CAGCAGCATCAGCCGACATACAGCAATCACCAGCATCATCCTTCTCATGGCACGTACCAGTACCACCGACCCGCGTCGGCGATGAGCTCCGTATCGACGAATTCGTTCCACGGCAATGGGAGCGCTACACCTGGAGCCTCGGATCACATGTCCTTGCATATGAGTCCAAGGAGTGGGACGAGCAGCAGTGAAGGGAGGGGCAAATCGGCTACCGTACCTATACCAGCAACCGGCCCGAGGAGTCCATCGTCTCCCCAACGTTCAAGGAGGGTGCCGAAAGTGATGATACCTCCGCCTGCTCCACCTCCTTCCGCACCGCTACCAGGAACACCCAAGACGGAGTTGAACAAGGCCTTGCATCCGGAAGACGCATCGGTGTCGACCAGGGAGAGAGATTCCAGGTCGTCGTTCTTTGCGTCCAAGAGGGTGTCGGCTGCCAGTTCGACTGGAGTAAGCATACGGAGTTTTACATCGGGAAGCAGCAGCTCGAGAAGCGGGAGCATGATGCAGAGATCTGGAATACATGCTGCTCCACCGAGACCTCCACCGACGTTTGCTCTACCTCCAACGCCTGGTTCTCTGCCAACCCCCGTACTGACGGATTCCCCGCAATTGGATGGGTTCTCGCTGAGGGATTCAGTGAGGAGCACGCATCGGACGTCGTTGAACTCGAACCACTCTCAGTCGCAGTCGCCAACACGGTCGGACTTTGGAGCTATTGGTCCATCTGGAGGCCCGAATATGGGGACAACAACGATGGGCAAACGGCTGTTGCATCGTCTGACACCACCAACGAACCCGCCACCGACCGGCGCACTTCCTCCAAGACCCGATAGTGACGAGCCACCGCTGAGTCCGCTAAGTCACCGAAGCGGGAGTAGCGGAAGCCTCAGCGGACTCCAGCAACAATCGCAAAATTACCACCACCGATCGAGCAGCATCATCTCGAACGGTGGTGGAGCGTTGTCGACCATCCCTGCTAGCCCCGTGGACAAGGTGTTGCCCGACCTCAGCCCGTTGAGCAGGTCGCCGGACTTGCCTGAAGCCTCTGGCAAGAGGGTGCCTGTGACGTCGTCTCCATCTCTCCCACCATCAGCGTTGAACGGCGCTCCTTCAAGTGTCCCGGTTTCAAGGCAGTCCTCCCTCAAATCAAGGTTGAGAATGCTCTCAACCCCTTCACCACGACTCCAATCATCCATGTCTCTCCCACCCGCCCCACCTCCGACGTCCGCCCTTCCCGAGCCGCCCTCGATCATCCATGCGATGAAGATTGTGGACCACAGTTCAATGTCCTTTGACTTGGCTCTGCCGTCGCCTACTTTGGACCGTCCGATAATGAGCTCCTTTGGGCAAGACGATCACGAAGAACGAGCTGCGATGGAAAAAGGTTCGGGGTTGCATGGCTCGCAAACTCCGCCGATCCCGCCTCGCTCCCATGCAAGGCCCACCTCCCCTCGGCTCAAAATCCCGGAAGCGGCTCAGCCTCCAATGATGGGTCTCCCTCTTTCACCGCCTCCAGCTCGACGAGGAAATCGGTTGTCGAAAGACTTGGGGTTGTCTGGCATTGCGCGGGTGAACGCGGCATTGGCCCTAGACTCGGCACCTCCGCCCTCGATTCAGGCTCCTCCAGTCTTGGAGAACGATGACGTCGACCCCTTGGCTCCTGCAGTGGAACATTGGGAGCCCAGTCGTCGTGAATCCGTGATGATCCCGTTGTAAACCTCCCACCCCCCTTCTCCCTTTGGTATTCCTGCAACCGACTTTACCTAGAGAGTATCTTGAATTATCGTCATATTCTCGGTTACACCACCATATCTTCGTAGTTTCCGGATTTTTCTTAGTGTTTGGAGTTTTTGATCATTTCATTTCTTTGGTTCGGTTTCCTCTCTCTTCTGATGTGCTTTTGGTCTTCTTTATGCTGTGTACGCGAACATCCTCATGACCCCCTTCGTACTTTACTGGTGTACTAGTCCTACGTCCTAACGAAGTTACGCACGACACTCTCGAACTCATCGCCAAGTCAAGATTTGCGTTGCTCATAACCAGTGGGAATCGTAGAAGAAACAACATAAAACGGGATGTACATAAGAGGAAGCGAATAAGAGCATTCTCATACATAGGACTTTAGCTCGGGCTCCATAAACGTCCAAAGCAGGGTGTAATAACTATGGAACCATAGGTCCCAGAGCAATCGCATATCGGGGATTGAAATGCGCGACCAGCGCTTAGAAGGGCTTGGCAGAGCCCTTTAGCTTGCGAGAGCAACATATTTGGGGAAGCTGCTTCTTTGGGAGTCCACACCCGCTATAGAGGTGAATAACGAGGCCTTCGATGGTGGGATTTTTAGTTGCTGGACCGAATTCTAGTCAGCTCATTATGAGAAATTGTTTTGTTGAAGCACGTACATTCGAGGTAACGTATCAGCGTGTAGGTCAGTCGGCCGTAACAAGTCCCTTCAAACACGCCTGAATGTGCAAACTGTCCAGACCGAGCTGCAGATATTTGCAACTAGGAGAGCATCACCGAGTTTAAACGCAGAGTCACAATATTTGAGACGTGCTACGCACCATGGGAATGTTGACCTCGACAGGCGAATTCTTTATAATGCGTACATCTTCGCCATCGAGCGCGTAAGTATAGGGAAGACCTTCGTGCACAAACGTGTTACTTTCAACGAGCCCGTGCCAATGCGAGAAATATTGACGTACCCAGGGAACCTCCACTATGGCAAGCCTAGACGAGAGGCTCTCTCAGCATACGTTCTCGAGTAGGATTAGATACTCACGTCTATGACAGCCTATATATCCCTGTAAATGAAGTCAGGTTCTAGCAGAATGTAGAGAACCCACTGTAACAGCGACCGATGGACCAGCGCCGCACAGCCAAGAACGCAGCTCCTGGCAGAACGACAAGCTTCAGCAAAGGAGGATCTGAACACGAGAGACCATGAATATACCTCGCCACTGATTGGCTTCCTATCTCCAGCAATCAAGTTCTGGGATAGATCTCCTTCAGGATGTCCAGGGGGCGAGTGACTACGAGTCCCATGACCAGAAACTCAAAACGGGAAGTCATTTAGCCCCCAATAATCAGGAAAACATGCTCAAATGAGCCTCACAAAAGAATAAAAATTTGCTATTTGTGGGTGCAACGTTTAGAATTCCCTCAATGGCTCCTTTCTGGAAGTGGCGGTCAATGTTTCGACTAGCTAGCACTGCACCACTGACTTACAATTGCTTCTTTGCTACAAGAGGTTCGTTTTACCGGTCCTTTGACACCACATGCGTCAATAATATTCTCGTCAAAATCGATCAATATGTTAAATTGCCGAGAGTTGTTCCCATGACGATCTACTCGTCAGGGACTTGTCAGTGGATGTGGAGGTTTGTGCGGGATATACGCAGAACTCACAGCCAAGGTGTCGAAGAAGCAGTCGCAAGTCGTTCTTGGTCCCATTGAGACTCATGGGCTGTCCAACGGACCACTCCATTTCAGGGTATGAGAGACAAACCTGTGGGAGTTGATCAGCAACGTGCATGGCACATCACATGAGCCGTAGATATGGAACCTCACAATGACAACATGGGTAGCTGGTAAAGTGAGTAAGGTCAACGAATTGGACTGGCCGTTCACCGGATTCGAGAAGCCTAACCTTCTTGCAGAAACAGAGCTGACGAACTACCCGGAGGTAGGTCGCCGACAAAAGGGGACTTACTACCAATGCAATCCCCAAAGCACAGGCGCTCTAAAGCCCTCCAAATAGCGAAAACCAGCTCGATGAAGCGTCGAGCAAGTGAAATTTTGTCCGAGACCAGTCGGACAACTCGTTTGAGAACGCGTTCTGAGGAAGGGCTGATGTGGATCATCTTCCTCAATGGTAGAATGTATGTTCGTCCAGGACGAATAATATGCGGTTGACACCAGTGTCAAAGTGGTGTTGAAAGAACGCAGATCCACACTGCAGACTCGGGATGGGGGATAGATATATAGGACCGACCCAATAAGTTTACCAACCGGCTGGCCCGGTTCACTCCGGATAGGAAGTTTCTTTGCAGACTTTTACATCTGTTTATGCCAACGAATTCGAAATAGTAAACGCGGCTTCCAATTCGACCGACGGATTGACGGCACCTAGCGCGACCCCATCGAGGCCAAAATTTACCGGGGAGCTGAAGCCATGATGCTGAGAAATTTCTAGATAACCATCCTCGGGTTTTAGATGGCTGTGCATCCGAGGAGAAATTCCAAAGCCTTGGGGAGCTGTGTGGTGCTGGACAAGGGAGAGCGCGTGAAAGTACTTCCACGGAGCCGAGAAAGGCAGGTGTCAAGTTTTGTCAGGCTCGGCCTGGTTTTCCTCGCGGCCAGTGATCTGAATGGAGAGTCTTTCGAAGCAAAACGCCCAACTTCGGCAATCCATTAAAAGATTAACGTCTCGGTAACGGAAGTATTCTAATAGCACTCCTAAGTCAATCAGCAACATCCCCCTCGACCGCGTGCTCCGCGAGGGCAGAATGACGCCTATAGGGCCTGCACCCTGGAAAACTCCTCATCCGAAAGGGGGGAAACTCTGATCTCTCTCATGAAACATAGAAACTACGTCGAATCAACTTCTGCCTGCTCCTTTTCCTCGGTCGTCACCAGACCACTGCATTCATAGTGCGGCAGCCACTGGCCTCCGTCCAGGCCAGATACTTGCATTCCGAGCAATGGGTGATGCATGCTTCGGACTCGTTGATCGTGTCAAGTGATTTTGCTTCTCGGGACTTCTATGGAATGCTGGGTAGCAACTATGAGTTCCCGAAACTGTGCACAAAAAAATTCTCTGTGATCGTTTGAGGACGGGAGAGAGAATTCTTTTGAATATTGCAACATATGTTTTGCTCGAGCTCTCCAATGCCATCGAAACGACTCCTTATTCTAAAGGGGAGTTGCGGAACGATGGGGACACTGGTGTTGATAGATGAAACCGGGGATATTTCCTGGCCCCCACTTCCTGAAGTAAAACAACATAGGAATTGGACAGGATCGTGCGGGGCATACCTTCCTAGATCCCCAACGCTTGCTCGCACGTCGTGTCTCTAGGTGGAATTAGCTTCCAAGCCGGTGGGTCGGGAAAATAGAATTTATCTGACTCAGGGTACATCTGTGAAACAGCCCCCCCTTTCAATGGAAGGATCTGGAAATTTGAAAAGTGAGGTAAACGGTGGACCACGTGCTCTACTGGGTGATGAGGGTTGTAAATCCCACCGGACAAGTAGCAGTTGGTGTAACAATACAGCCAGTGTAGGACAACTCTCGAAACGGATGAGGGCTGTTCAGGAGCGTCGCCTTGAGGAAGAACCCATACCGTGTTAGTGCTGTTCCATAATATAATGTAGTAGGAACGCAACCAGCGAAGTCATAGAACGTGGGATTGTCAACTATTTTGATAATTCACCCCGAGACAAATGAGTTTAAAGGCTTTTGGTGAGAATCGGAGGACATATCCCGCAGCCCGGCTCCCGCCGGGCTCGTCAAGATGGTCACCCGAAACAAGCTGACAACGTTTTACATAAGAGCGGCATAAAATATTATTGCGATACATGGGATACACATAGCGCCCGTAAAAAAAAGGGGGGGTTGTAAGGCAATAAAAAGAGGGGCTACCATAACACGATGCAGCCCGTGAATTTTCGGGAACAGCAGATTTGCGGGGTTTGTGTCCTATCTGGACCAGGTGCGCAGTTATTGTATAGATATTTGGCAAGGCCTTCAATTGTAGGAAGTTTGTTGTCTGGGTGAAATCAGCTGACCATTTCCAATACGGCAATCGGAAGAAAAGCGTGGGCTCACTAGCAAGGTAACAAGCCAGAGCCCAGGTGAGTCGGCCGTAAGGGTTCTGTTCACTATCGTTCACAGAGCCAGCCAGTTCGTGTACTCGACAGGCAGAAATTTGCAGCTGGATAGTTAGATGTGAGCTATTCGCCAGAGGACGCTTCTGAGACAGTGCCACTAACCATCGGCGGGTGAACAGCGTGGTGCAAACTAGCTCTTGGTTTAACCCATCCCTGAAGGAGATCGTAGGTGTAGGGAAGGCCTGAGCCTAGTTAAGTTTAACGCATATCATAGCTTAGATTATACACTCACCGAGTGAGCCTCCGCTAGCGCAAGTCTACGGGCGTGTTAGCTAATATACATACAAGTTAGTTGGAAATACAAAACCCACATCAAACATAGTCTACGAACGTGGCAGCGCTTTAGCTAGGTATTAAGAGTTAGAAGGGTATGTCACTCACTATTATGGGGACCTCCGGATGTGAACCGGAACCAAACCAAGAACGGAGCTCCTGAACGCAAGGAAACTTGTGAGCAGCACCATTTTGAGAAATAGTTCATACTACTTACCGCCCCTGAAATTCGTTCATTATTACCTACAACTATAGTTTGCTTAGCAGACGAGTCGTTCGACGCGTTTCCCTGGGTGCCTGGACTGGGGTTCATCGCTGCTTCGGGCTCCACTAGTTCTCCGTGTCCTCCAACTTCCACAACGAATCAGCCACGAGACAGTCTATAAAACGAGAATGCGACGTACAATAGAAGAACACCTTACCACTTGGGCCCACTTCTTCCATTGTTTGTAGAATGGTCGATCGCTACAGGCGAAGTAGTCGAGATAAGTGGAGCTGTACGGTCTTGCGTTATGCGAGCTTACAATGACATCTCGACTGGTAGGAGTCTTGGGCTTGTGCTTCACTACTTGATTGGCGTCGGTGAATGTGACGTCGAAATCATGGATGAGAGTTATTTTTCGATCCTCTTGGTCACGGCAATCTCGAACCAATTTGTAAGAACATGCACGTGCAGGTTAGTCAGGTACTTACATTCAATAAGTGCAAGGAGAAGCAAGAGGTCGTTCTTCGGACCCTGAAGCTCTGGAAAGGGGTCACCAGGGGCTGCCGAGAAAACCTGCAGAGTGAAAACAATCAGCGTTATCACGGGTTCCCTTTGCAATGACTGTCTTCCGGATTTACGAGAATGATGTGCGTTGCTTTCCCTTGATATAGTCCTATCAGACTAATTCAGTTACAAATCAAAGAAACTACTCACAAAATTGCAGGGGAAAGGTGGGATATTGGCGAGCGTAAATGGGACCAAAGAGCGGAAGTTGGCTTGGTTGGACGTGAACCATTCATCAATAGCGTATCGCCGATGACCAACAATAATAACGTACCTCAGAATGAGCTTGCGATTAACGATGCCGTCGAATATGAATTTATGGAGACGTGGAAGAGGGTGAATGAAAGGAGCGACGGAAAAGCACATTACTTTGAGGGGAGTAAGTAATTTTTTTTGGGGGTAAGGATTGGTCCGTTCGGACAACGATTAAGGATGAAGAGAAAGTAAGGGTGAAGACGCTGCCGACGTACTTGAGGAGAGTCTTGATGCCTAGGGTTAATAAAGATCAGCAACACCATAGCTGCATGAAGGTACTTCACAGGCACGGGCCTCAAACAGTGTTCGCGCTCACAGGATGCAACCAGGGGGAGGCAAACGGTTGTTACCAGGGTGTCAGTCTCCTGCTGTGTCGAACAGCTGAATACTTGTCGTAGCCCTTGATGATAGGTGGGTGGAATGGCCCATTGGCTACGGATGTTTTCCAAATTACGCATGTGCTTCAGCCCACATGGGACCTGAACCAGTTTCTAAAGAAATTGAAACTTAGTACTCGCACACATCATTTAATTAGGGAATAGGAACGCACCCCGAGGATGGAAAAACTACGAGCACGGTTCCGTCGGGGTATGGCGGTAGTAGAGCCCAATTTCTCCAGAATAGCGATCACTGCCAGTGTTTAGCATGTTTTAATTTCGTGGGTGAGAGTACTGAATTCCGAATGTCAGTTTATAGCGTGGGCCGCCGATGGTAAATGCCCGAACGTACATTCGAGTTCGGGATGTATGACGACCCCGTTGAATAACCGCCTGATGCCATAATAACGAGCTTTGGGAAAGACTGAAGTAGAGCGCTGAACATGGTATCCCTTGGAGTGGTTGAGTCAACCGCCGGAGAGCGGGTGGTAGAGGAGGGTAAGGGCTTCAAGTTGGGACGTGAGTTTCGGGCTGCAGGCAACAGTTGCTAAGTGGAACCGTAAGGCCTTGTTGTGGAGACGCGGGCGGTTTCTCAGGACGGCACACCTTGGTCACGTGGTTCGACTTTCTTTCTAAGTTCTAATCCGAGGTGACGTCGACGCTGAGGCTGCGGCAACCAAGCAAGTCCGGTGAAGCATTCCTAGCATGAGTGTAACTGTCGCCGATTAAAATAATGATGCTCTACTGGCCTTCATATTGGTGATGAATGAAACAGACCCTAGGCCAGACCATCCGCCGGTAGCAGGGATGACCACCCAAGGCCTCTTCATCACATAATAATAATGCAAGTAACTCTTTAGGGAGATAATCATTTCAGCCTCTACAGGGAGGTGCTACAATGGAAGGTTTCAGGTGGATACGGGTTCGACGACCCTGACCGACGGACAGCGAAACCTTGCCGACTGCTGTCGCTGAACTTGAAAGTAGAACATCTTCTCTCATTTCTGCACTATTATTAGAGAGCATCGCCTTCTTGTGGTGGAATGTTTGCTTTCTCGTCTCTGGCTCGACGATCGGCTGCCTTGGTAATCCACATTTTTTTGCATCGCCACCAATATTAAGCCCGGTCCTTAGTTTGACGTCCCTGAGATAAGGCTATTTTCATAGAAAAAGGAATGTGGAATAGGAATTTGGTCGGGGAAAACTGTGGGCGTAAGGGCGTGCCATTTGGAAGATTCAGCGTGGAAAACGGCGCTAGTTCGAAGTTCATTGGTTTGCTTTCTATGCAAGGTTTGAAACGCCGAGATATGAGCTCCTCTGCTCAGCTGTGCGCTCAGAGAGCTAGTTTTGGGATCATCGGGGGCATTCGATGTAGTCAAAGATCGGAATCGAGTGAATAGTCGGTCAGCGAATTTGGCATGCAACCCTTCGTTCTCTACAAGCGTCGGGTGATCGGTTCCTCGCACAGCCAAGTTAAAATACTCTAAACGTTTCCATGGTATTGAGTCCGTTTCTAAGCAAAGAAATGAACTGTGTTTGAAACTCGAGAGGTGGGTGACGGGGATCATCGAGTGGGCGGTTGACGGTTGGCGGGGCGTCGGGTGTACACTGTTTGTTTGTTGTCTCATGTTCAGAGAGAATCGTAGCCACAACCTCCACCGCTTGCGAACAACTTTAGGTTTCATAAGTCTTCAGCCATGTCTTCTGAAGCCCAGGCGCAACCAGTAGCAATCACTGAAGGTGGCACTTGAACTTGATCTGCGCGAAAAGGTGACTGAAATTGGCCCTCCGCGGTTTGCTCCCCCGTAGACGAGGCCGCTTTATATGACCGTCAAATCCGGCTATGGGGTATCGAGGCCCAAGAGCGGTATCTATTATAAAGATTAAACTCGGCATGGTTTCCCATACCTGAAACGAAACTCTTTTCAGAATGCGAAACGCCACCATCCTTGTGGTTAACCTCAAGGGTGTGGCCCACGAGACTATCAAAAACATCGTCCTTGCTGGCATAGGAACATTGATATGCTATGACTCTGATGTTGTTCACGAAGAGGACCTGGGAGCTGGTTTCCTGTTTCGAGAGGAGGATGTTGGCAAAAAGGTTAGTGTCGTCTCCCTGAGCTCAACGATATAGCTCCCTCATGCACCCAATCACGTCAGAGAACCGACGCAGCCCGCCCTAATATCGAAGCGCTCAATCCTTTGGTGACCGTGAAGACATTGTCGGACCCGCAAGATATCAGCGACGCATCGCTGCCTGCCCTTCTGAAGGATACGCATTTGGTCTGTGTGACTGACTCGTCGAGAGAGGAGATTGTAAGCCGAGTCTCAAGTTCAAGATAGCCTAGATAATCTGGAATGCTGAAATCGTTACCTTGCGCAGATTCGCTTTGACAAGGCCTGCCGGCAATCCGAAACGATGTTCTACGCTGGCGGTACATATGGCCTGATGGGATACATATTCGTCGATCTGCAGAAACATCATCACCTTGCACCGTACGTCTCAACATGCTCGTTCGGTACCCAATTCAGCCCCTTCTGATGTTCACACAGTGACCGATCACAGAAAGTCGCCCCCGACGCACAACCCAAAATGGTGAAAGAGACGATCAACTACCCGTCTCTCTCCGAAGCTCTGGCGTCCCTTGGGACTACTTACAAGAAGCTGTCGAAAAGGGCAACTAAAGACACCAACCCCTCTAACTTGACTGCAATCCTCGGTTAGGATTAATCTCTCGGTCGGTAATACTAGACGAAGCTGATAGGCCTTTCTTGTAGCGCTTTGGGAATACCAAGCCCGCCACCCGCATGTTGAAACCAATGACCCTTCGACACAATCAGCTGAACTAGTAACCATTGCGAATCAGATCATTAAGTCTACTGGCATAAGCCCTCAAATATTACCACCAATGTCTCCCGATGCCGCTGCGTACGTGTCGTGAATGGTTCCGGAGCCATTCCTTATTGGTCTTTTCCCGCCCAGATCCTTGCTCCGGACTTCCCCTCATGAATTCTCTCCAACATGCGCAGTGCTAGGAGGTCTTCTTGCGCAGGATGTGCTGAAGGCCCTCGCAGGCAGAGAGCCCCCGTTCGCCAACTTTTTGACTTTCGATGGCGCTGTTGGCGGTGGCAACGTAACTCCTCTGGGAATATCATAGAGACTACGTTCCCCCCCCCTTTTCCATCTTACCAGCCTGTAGAGCATTCCAGTTGGCAATAATGTCTCTTCTCCGTCTGTGAGGAGGCGTAGCCCTTAATGGCGCGTCCCTCTCTAGCCGATCGCGCTCACGTGACACCCCGCGCCCTTGGTCGAAGATGCAACGCCATGTGCGGACGACGGCGCACTCCACTTCTCACCCACCCAAGGCTACCTATCACTTCTCATTGTGCTGAGCCTGATATGGGACGACGCTTTCCCTGGATATCCAGCAGGTGGAGTGCCAGGCGTCTCCCACGTTCGTGTGATCCGTACCGGTGGCGCACTTAGCGATCTCGTGCTGACATTGTGTCTGCTCTCATGAATTCCCTTCCTGTCGAATCATTTGAGAGTCCTCTTTGCAGTGTATCGGGCTTCGACATCATCGCCCGGTGAATCTTCAGGGTTCCCACCTCGCTTCTTCGGAAGCTGTGCAGAGTAGTGCCGTTGCCTTAGACACGTCTTCCGGCACTCGAAAGGGCGCTTACTCAAAACTCCCAAGAATATATACACCGTACACTTCGCCATTATCTCTTTCTGACCACCACTCGCAACCCTTCAACATGGCAATACTTCGCTTTTGGCGCAAAGAGAAGAAGGAGCCAACACCTGAGCTCGGCATAATGGCCGAGTTCAATAAGGCTGTTGAGAAATGCCGAGAGAACGTCAAGAAACTCGCGGCGGAGTGCCACAAACATAACCGCAAGTATAGGTGCGTTGCTCAGTATTGAACACCTGCTGCCGAAATTTGTGCCAACCACCATTCATGCTAGGGATCCCGATTTCGACCTGATTTGTGATCAATGGCTTTGTCTACACAACGAGGATCGTCCTACCTCCCAGTTCAATCCTGACGACGTGCGACGGGTGTCCGACATTTTTGCATATCCAAAATTCTTTGACGATGGGGCCACAGCAAGTGACATCTGCCAGGGCGCCCTAGGAGACTGTTGGTTCCTCTCTGCCCTTGGTACTGTGGCGGCGACAGGCCTGATACCTCGCGTATGCGTCGAGGTGAGTGCTAAAATGATAATGTTGGGATGAGAGTGGCACTTACAGTCGCCGAAAGCGTGACGAAGCGGCTGGTATTTACGGCTTTGTGTTCTGGAGAGATTGTGCCTGGGTGGAAGTGATCATCGACGAGTTCGTTCTTTGCGCCACCACTCTTACCACTGCTGACTTTGAGATCCCTTATAGCCTGCTTTTCACCAAAGTACCGCCATGGGAAACGCTGAAGCCAAGGGAAAAAGCGATCTATCAGGACAACAAGGACCTTTACTCACGGACAGCCAGGAAGGGAGGCAAAAACCTGTTGTTCGCAAGGTCGGCAACCGAAAACGAAACGTGGCTGCCGCTTCTCGAAAAAGCGTATGCCAAGCTGTACGGAGGTTAGAATGTCGCCCAATTTTTAGCAAAGCGAAATTCCTGATACAACTCGCTGCAGATTACGCGAGTCTTGAAGGAGGATGGCCTTGCGATGGGGTTGAAGACTTGATTGGGTGGGTTTATCCCCATTCGCAGCGTGGTCAATGCCTAACCATATATCTATACTAGGGCCGTCCCGACGGTACTATTTACCCAAGATATTCTTGATCCCGAGGCCTTCTGGAAGAACGAAGTTATGAAAGTTGGAGAGGGCCGAATTCTTTCCTGCTCCACCCCAGAAAGCGTCCTTTGGAAGTACGACAATCCTGTCTACGAAGGAGTTGTTTCAGGACACGCGTATTCAATAACCAAGGCGATCGAATACGAGCACAGAAAATTCGTGGCGTAAGCAGCTTTCGTTTTCGAGTTCGAGTCCCCTCGGGCTGATTCGTATTCTCTACCACAGCATCCGGAATCCATGGGGCAAGTTCGAGTGGACAGGACGTTGGGGAGATGGCAGCAAGGAGTGGAATGGAAAGTTCGCAATTGGATTACGAAAAGCCTTGGGTGACTACAAGTTCGGAGACGACGGCGAATTCGTACAGGAATGTAAGCCATATCTCGTTCAGCTTCGAAGCGAAACCCCTTTTTCTATACCTAACGTTTTATAGACGACGATTTTTTGGCCACATGGAAGCTAATAGAGCTCAATCGCACGTTCGACGACAGCTGGATTATGAGCTTCAAGTGGCTCAAGGTTGGTTGGCAGAACGATGATAGCTGGTCCTCAAACCACGCTTCTTGTAAGAAAGCTTCTCACTACATCCTTCATGCTGATGTTCTCACCTCTTAACTTCGTTCCTTATTAAGTCTCTGTATCTGTCAAGAGTGACAGCGAGGCAGTCTTCGTGCTCGGCAAATCAGACGATTACTTCTTCTGGACCGAAGGATTTTCCTGGGGCTTCTCCTTCGCGGTTCATAAGAAAGGCGAGAAGGACCCAATTGCCCAGTCACTACACAGTAAAATGTGGTGGCGTTCCGTCAATGTTGAGACCAAGCTTCTTGCAGGGGATTACGAGGTCAAGGTAGGCTGTCTGGATGTCAAAAGTTGTGGCTCCGCGCGGCTGATACAGAGCTCATCTCTCAGGTCCGTGTAGACCGTGAGCGCAAGAAAGAGAAGGAAATCGATGTGTCCAAGATACCCCCTCGGAAAGTTTCTCAGAAGCGAGCACAGTTGGCTCTAAGCAGGTCGCTAACACACAGTACGTCCATTTGACATGGCATGATTCGGCATCAGTATTGACCACACATTGACCAACTTGATCAGAGCCCTGCAAGTCACTTCGGTGGAACCTTCGTGACGATGACAGTAGCTCAGACAGTTACACGCCTTGTAACTGCGATATATGCACGGGGGAGCCGGACGACAAGGAGCTAATACTTGGTCTTCGCGTTTACACAAAGAAGGGTAGCCCAGTCAAAATAAAGGGACACTTGGAATCGGATTGGTTCTAACTTGCGCTCACTTCTTTGTATCTTCTGTACTATAATTTAGCCTTTGATTCTAACAGATTTGGGCTTTGCGATCGAGGTTGAAAGCTCTCGCGGACGCATCGACAGCATGAACAACATCTACTTGGAGATCAAGGGTTAAGCCGTATACAGGATAAAACGATGGATCAGGATAAGGAGAGCGATGCTATCTAATACACACAGGATCCGAAGGAAAGACGACAAGAAATCAGGCAAAGTAGTGTCCGGTAAAGGAGTCAACCCTTGTGTCGCGTGCCTTTACCCTTGGCTGATGCAGCCCGAGAGGGTTTTGTCCGTGATGGCGGCTGAGGTTTAGTTTCTCCGATAAATTGGATCTCGTCGTCCGAGTCTTCTTTGGGCTCCGGGCGCCCAGAAACACTGGACGGCGGCTTCTGCTGTGGTTTGTGGCTTTCGTTGTCCCGGGTGGTTCTAACATCTGAATCGACGGGCAATGAATCTTTGGCGGCTTCTTGAACAGGTTCATCTCTTTCCCCTGAGTTAGATGCTTGTTCCGAGGCGTCTTCGACAGGGACTTGGGCTTTGGAAGGATGCTGAATGTCGTGCAGATCGGCTTCTTTCGTAATAGATTCCTGCTGATGGTTCGGCGCGTCTGATGGTGATGGGCGTTTTTCGGTTGAAATAGAAACTGTTTCTGGATGAGACGCCTTCCAAGCGTTGGCTAGTTCGATGACCCGGTCCTTTAACATGGCGCGTTTCTTCTTGAGCAGCTCCTTGTCGAAAATCGAATCCCGAAGTGAAGCATCGTCTAGCTTTCGAGTCTGAGAGAAGATCTGAGTGAAATCATACGTGATCAAACTACGACAAGAACCTACATTCAACGTGAGAGGAATGATTTGATCTGCTTTTGCGACGAAGGTCTCAGCAAAGTGCAGTAAATAGACCCCGCAGTCGACGTGGTTCGGTTGGTATGGAACCTAAAGCATGCATGTATAAATATGGTGCCGTACTGGAAGGGTTTACCCAAGATGACCTATTCACCTTCACATATTTCCCATTGTTCGCCAGCTTGGGTATTTCCTCATTCCGCTTATCCTGGGCCTCAAGAGAAAGCCACTCCCGTAAAGTATTGAAGACAGATGGGTGCTTGCTTCCTAGAGAGTCCAGGATGAAAATATACGTCCTGCCAATGATCGGTTAGGCTTCGTAAAGAACGCTGAATGGTGTACGCACTGCTCTGTAGGGCCAGTCGAGCTAGATTCCAAGTCCATCGGTTTTGGGATTTCGTCGGGAAGCGTTTTAGCATCCTCATTCAGCGAAAGGTCGTCGCTAGATGTATCATCTAGAAGAGAGAACTTCTTTGCAAGCTCGCCTATATCCGGAGGATGGCTAGGTTCGTCATCGGGAGAGGCGTATCCAAGAAGCTCGTGAGGCGCCTCGACGCGAGGGCCTTCTGCATCTGAGTCCTTGATAGAGCTGGGTTCAGAGGTCCCCGGAAACCGTGACGCCATCTCCACATCCCCTTCGTCGTCTACAGCGGGGCCCCCCTCTGAACCGTCAACACTATTATAAAGGGACGGTTTGCGATACAAAGGAGACGTGGGGCCCCTGTCAGCGATCGGGCTTTTCGCGGAATCATCGCCCCCAAGGAGCTCTTGATCCACTTCCATAGAGTCCTCAATATCGGTGTTCGGGCCGGAAGCTGCCTCCATCTCTGGCGGTGGCGAGAGAGGAGCGGAATTGACGTTCCTCGGCTTGGTTTGGACGCTATGCTTGAGTGATGCCCTCGTCGTTGGTGGTGGCGGAGGGGTCTTGGGTTTAGTGACCGGGTGGAGGGAAGCGCCCGGTTGGTAGATGATAGCCAAATACCAGTGAAGGCTACATGAAGTAGAGGGTTAGTCACCAGCGCCAAGCAGCTTGACACGTCATACTTTTCGTTAATCGGCACTATAATAAACTTCTTCCTGAAAATGTCCACCTTGGCGGTCCACTTTTTGACACTTGGATATCCCTCGACCTTCCTACGATTGGCAGGATATGGTTATTATGACGGCAATCCAAGTAAGTCGATGACCGAACCTATTGCTGAGCTTCTTATAGAAAAAAGAGTTGAATACCCAGATATCGTCAGCAAGCTGGGGATTCTTTTCTTTAAGGTCGTTCTGCCAAAGCCTATCAGAGTACCCGTCAGATCCTCTAAAAAAGAATAAGAAGACCTGAAAGGTTCGCGCACTTCAGTCCGAACTCGATCAGAGTGTCATTCAAGAATTCATCAGGTTCGAGTCTGCCGAAGTCGCCACGTGTAATGTTGACCGGTGGATAAGAGAACAGTCTGCATGCCCGGTTTTAGTCGGTGCAGATGATCGGACTACTAAGCAGGTCACATACAGCTCGTTATCGTTCAAGTTGACCGCCAGAGGCGCAGCTCGTTGGCGTTTCGACCGCCGAAGGTTACTGTCATCTTCTCGTGTTGTAGACAACAGGCTTTCGCTTTCTGCTTTCGAAATACCGTCATCTCCATCGGTTGATTGATCCTCCACTGCTGTCCCGTTTGCTCTGTCGCGAAGGCGGAGAGGTGCGGTCTTCATGCGTTCCGACGTTCGCTTGGGCAGCGTGGCGGCACTGGTCATAGCTGTCCCCGCTTCCCCACTACCGGTCGAGATAGGTGCCTTTTCGTCCTCGACAGTGGGTATATCCAAGGACGTGCGGGCGAAATCGAGGAGGGCGGATGAACCGCTACGGCTGTTTAGGTTTGATTGATCAGATTCTTGGCAAGGACTTCCTCAAAGACCGCTTACTCTACGTCCATGGCTGGGGGCACAGCACTTCGTAACCTGCTCCTCATGTTAAAATATCGCTGTTCGTTCCATATTTTGTGGCCGAGGTCGAACTCTATCACAAACTGGTTGTTCTTTGTACCTGATATTGAGTATGGTCAGAAGGAGAATCACCGTAGCAAAATCCACTCTAGAGCAAGTCTACCTCCTTTCAGGCCATAGTTACGCAAACATTGGTCCCGGACTCGGAAGGAGAGGATGGTGGGATTGTTACTAGGGTCGTTAGAACACTGCGAAGAAATTGATCAATATGGTTGTAACTCAAGTGTAGAAACATCCGCACCACTACATCGAATATGTCCCCCCACATGAACACAGATAGCTGTGCCTTGCCAAATTGGCGCCCGTTTGAGGCCGCAGAGGCTTCAAGCTTCGCCTGGTCCACAAAAGACAGTGAATTTGAACCCCATTGAAGAAAATACTGGCGCGAAGAATCGTTTGGGACAGACTCAGCCATCTGTCCACCGTAAAAAAAGGCCTTGATCGGAAGCGTGTCCGGATCTATTTTGGGATTTCGAGACTTCGGTGGGATGTTCTCTTGCATCTTGTGAGCGGTTGTATTCGAAGACTTGTTTAACGTGTAGTTCTGCCCGATAGAGTTAGTCAAGTGTTCGGGCTCGTTAAAGGGAAATATCAGACTTACAGTCGAATCCTCTCTTGTACCCATAGACTTAGAAAGTTTCTGTTGCAGACGGGAGCCATTCACGGTCGGACCGCGAGATCCGGCTAGAGGGACAGGGATCGGTGTTTTGGTTGCGTTATGCAGGCCGTATAGCTTAGGCAGAGTGCGTGAGGCAGGGGGCTCAGATCTGGCCACGCCTTCCCAATGCTCGCGAAGAACGAGAACCTTCCCGGAAGGTATAGATGGAGAACGAGCGTCTGATATTGTGTTTTTTTCGTATCTGTTCGCGACAAGTTCTAGAACCGGACTGCGATGTCCGAGACCCCGTGCGTTCACTTCTCCGTGCTCTTGATCCGAGCATTGGATCGGGTCCTCCTCCAATTCTTTGCTTGAGGACTTGGTCGTGGAGATTGGTGACAAGAACCCGGTGGTTGTCGTCCTTTCTGGCCCGACTGAGACGTGATCATCTACGGAAATAGCATGCTCCACGGAGGTTCCTGGGGTCGCTTTTGCTTTTCCTTTGCCGCTGGGTCGCTTTGGGATTGACCTTGTTGCCTGTAGAGCCTTCCTAGGAGGAGAATTGGATTGTGGCACGGTTGACGTTCCTTTCCACGGGCCGTTATCTTCAGTGAAGACATCTGGTGATAGTACGGGTCTGGAAACGGGATGCTTGGTGATCGGGGCTTTTTTCTCCTGCTTCCTAGGATTAGTGTGGAGTTGCCGCGGGTTCACCTCCGGAGGGTCTAGCAGGTTTTCCACCTCTGGAGAGATGTCTGAGGTCGGGGACTCTGTTATCCCAAAAGGATTATCGAAATCGTCTGCACTTGGGGCCTGAGGAGTTTCGAAAGCGTCTTCCTCCTCCTGACGAGCTCGCTCTTCTCGAGAACGAAGGGTGGCCGGACCAGGTCCGCCAATAGAGTAAGGTGATATTTCTTCGATTTCGTCGGACTCTGATGCGGAAGCGGGGACTAGTGCTCCATCTGATGCTTTTCTTGTCTTTTTACGAGGTGGGCCTGTTGGGGAACTGGATCGACCCGCCACCCTGGGGCGTCGCTTGCCGTTTGGAGGACCGAGGACGAAACCGGACGAGACTAGAGTTTGGTTTGAGGATGAGGATAATCCAGTTGAATGAGTTTCTCTTCCCCGCTGCCAAGTCCCGGTAGCTCTAGCCGCCTGACTAGATGCCTAACAATGTTGATTGAGGCGTCAGAAACCGCCCGTCCAAATTTGTCCGGAGTGGTTACTCCAGAGCACTCACAATATTAAAATTCTTTCTAATGTCCAACCGTAGTGTTTGGTTCGGTGGATAGCAATGCGAACCGCGAGACCCGTCAGCACCGACCCCGAGTGTCCGCCTTCCGCGAGCAAAAAGCTCCTTACCGTACTTTGCCTGATCTGTCAGAGCGGTTTCCATGTCTAAGCCCGTGCAATTCTCCTATCGATTCCCTGTCCTGCTGGAAACTCATGGAACGGACAGCTGAGCATCCAGCAATGGCGGGTAAGACAGCAGGTGGATGGACAGTTGAGATTCTAACCAGTGAAACGGTGTCTCACGGACAGAGACTCCGCTTCAAGACGCCGCCCCGAGGCGAAACACTATCTTCGACTACTTTTGCGAGCCTGTTTCGCCAAGAACCAAACATGTAGAAATCTGGTCAAAGCCTACCTGAGTGGTATTGACCGTACAAAGGAGAATGAGGTGCCCATGCACTCGCCACACCCGAACCACACTGCCGGTCAAGCCTCGGACACACAAGAAACAAAGTCGGGAATTCCATTCCAAGCGAGACACCCAAATGAAAGACAATCTGAGAATTTTAGCCTCTCTCATCCTCAAGGAGATCAGATTCGAGGAACAGCGGTGGCGCCATTATAGCTACGGTCGAGAGGTTGTCAGCCAGAGCGTACCGAGAGGTGCATCGTAGAGCTTACTAATGGATCGTCTGGTCAGCACAGCCAGCTGGTGTTTGATACATGTAGTTTCCTGTAATTGGATAGTTAGCATTGGTTGATGAACGAGCAGAAGAGCATTACCAAGGTTAATATAAAGGTCTGGTCCAGCAGCTTCATCCGTGCAGGCGAGCCAGGCCGCGTTGTTAGGGCGAGTAATTCCAGACACGGTCCAGGTAAGAGCATCACCCGACCATGCAAAAGTGCCATATGTGTTGGGTGTCGTCGCGAAGGACGTCTTAAGCTTCATAACGCTGCTGTCCGGGCGAGGCTCGACTTGCATGTAGAGGACGCCTGCCAATGCACATATTTTAAGTTAGAGATAGTCAAAGAAAACCCTTGGAGTACTAGGAGCGTCACGTACTTCCACCTGGAAGATAGTGCTGTAGTTGCCCACTGACGATCTTGAACTGGGCAGCCGTGGTGTAATCTCCAAGAATCGCATCACCCGGAGCATAGCTGGCAATAGATCTGAGATATTTATGGAAGTTGGGCGCAGCCTATATCATGCCTTAGTCACACCGTAGCCGTCAAGTCAGAGGACAAGATTAAATACCACTGCACGGATCCAAAGCCAGTCTCCAACGAGTGTCTGAACTGGTTGAGACGCTAGGAGCCAGGATTTCAGGGCTCGTCAGCTCGGCATAAATCAGAATACCATCGTCTTACGAGTGGTCGTGGTTCCCACTCGTGTGGTCGATGTCCAGAAGTCCGATGTAATGGGACCGGACTTCGTCTGTATTCGCAGAGGGCATCGTTAAGCCTTTTGAGTGGGTTCATGAAGAAAGTGACCATAGCTCACGGTCGTGGTTGTGGTCGTGGTTGATCCCTTTGAGGTGGTCGTGGTCGTGGTCGTGGTCGTGCCTTGGAGACATTGGCTACGTGGTTCTGGATGTGTGTGTGTGTCGAAACTAAGGAGGAAAAAGGCGACGCACCTGTACCATGGGTCTAGAGAAGAAAAGAGACGAAGGAAAGAAGAGGTAAGCGATAAACATAATCCTAACGGAAATGATGGTTTTCCTATCACACTCACTGGAGTACACGCATGTCCAACCGGCAACGCACGTCGTAGCACCAGTCCAGCCTTGTCCTCCACACTAGATCATGAGGTTGATCAAGGAGGTTGAGGATGAATGAGAAGATAGACGGTTTGATGCTTGGATCCGTACCTGTCCCCATGGCCCGCTCTGGGCGTTAACTCCGCCCAACAGAGAAGCCGCGCCGAATGCAAGGAGTGTTAGCGAAGATGAAACCATGATGTCTTACTCTTCCTTTCCAAGGCTTGAGAGTCTCTCAGTCGTTTTATATACGGGAAACCGCAGACGTCGTAGGCTTGGTATCCTTGGCATCCTTGGCACGACTTCGTGTTCTCCGACCAGCTTCCGACATTCGACGTCGAAAGGCACCGATACGCCGAGAATACGGTTTCCCGCAGCCGAGGATCAATAGGATGGATAGGCTGGAGTTATTAGCGTGGATGACCGTCCTTCTGTTTCATCCTTGCTGAGAGCTCGGCACGTCACAGCAAAACGCACTCGGTGGGAACGTCAGTGTAATTCCAAGTGGGTGGCGGCCAAAGTTCTAGAGGCTCCTATTGGCGGAAATCCTGACAGGACAAAAAGGTTTTAGATTAATAATAACCCGATCACCGACTCCGTACATTAGATCGATCTTCCTCGCTCTTGGCAAGTGTTCTCGTTGCATGTCGTGGTGAGAGGTGGAATCGGAGGAATTAGGAGGTGGTCGGTGCCTCTGTCTTCAAGCCAATATCATGCGCACGTGCGTCCACTCGCCTTTACCAAGAAACCTCAAGTCTTTGCAATTGTGATCATTTGCGTCAATCTCGATATGCTGGCCGCCATGGTAACCCAAAGACCCAGTGTTGATGTTTGGTTTTCGACGTGGGAACCATGACCGAGGATCAGGGGTCCATAAGGGTCAGCAGAGGAAACCCGCATTCTCTGGTCGCCCCAGAAACCTAGTCATAGCTAAGCGGTGGGGAGCTACCTGTTTGGAAAGAGACCCGAGTGCCACTTGATAGTTGTCAATCCTCCCCACAACCACAACACGCAGCCGAAGCCATTAGATATCTCCTGGGTTAGTCGAACCCGGCCCGACAGGAATGCAAGCATTCCTAGCCAAAACAAAATACCCAGACCGGGACGACGATACAGGTGGTCGTTATGCTGTTTGTCGCTGTTGTTAACGGGGAATCTCCCGTGCTCATTTGCTCGTGGATTATTCGTTCCCAAGGGCGATCGTCTGTTCTCGATATATATCGCCAATGGCGGGCAAGATTTTAGCCGGGGCCCGTAATCGAGGTCGAATTTGGGGAGCGGCGACCCATCGCTTGTGGTGGGAGTCAAGAGAGGCAGCCAAGCGGCGTAAGATGCAGAGGCGCTGCCCGAACACTAATAGCAACGCAAGGATTGCCGCTTGAGGTCAGGGAATGAAGTGATGAACAGTTCTCGAACGGAAGCGGATCTGAAGGAGAAAGAAGTGTCGGTAAAGCCGGGCCCGACGTTGAAATCTTGCCTAATGGTTGGGCTCCTTTGAAATAATCCATTTGTTAGTTCCGCGCGTAGTGCACTCGAGCTCGGCAGACCACACATGACACTTTGGATTCACGTGCCAGGTATCTAGATGCTCAACACCGACGAAGGGAAATTCGAATATCGCCAAAGAGTCGAAATGTGGCGAGTTGTGAGTTTGGCACGAACGGCGAAATGCTTGCACCGTTAGTCGCTCCGCAAATTTACGCGCGTAGAGCCTTCTCCCAAATACCTACCGTCCAGGCGGCTGACCGTAAGCCCCGCAAGCTTGAGCACCGGAAGGAAGCGGGTGGCATAAATTCCGGTTACCGGGGGAGCGCGGTTGCGAGGCATGGGGTAGAGTAGGTGGGTCAGTGGGTGCTTCTTCGAGTTTTCGAATCAAGCTAGCGAACGAGAAACAAAAATCAACAGCGAAACCATTCACAAAGAAGACAATTTGGTGTAAATAAACCCCAAAATCTTATGGGGAATCTGGGCCGACGGGTCCGACGCGATGAACCACTGTAGATTTGCCGGCGATGGGCTCGGTCGGTTTGTTTGACAATATCACATATGCGGTCATCGTCGACTGTCCCAAGATGGCCGATCAATTTTTTCATTCCAATTCGAAAAGAAAACCTCAAACTAGACCAATCACAGCTGCCCATGGTTCAAATAGATGTACCGCCTTCCCCAGAAAGCGATCAAAAGGATCCCTTCGCCAAATGACCCCTGAAGACCAACAAAATGAGGGACGAACCACGGAGCTTCTATTCATCCGGTGGAAGGTTATCAACGATGCCCATGGCAATAAGCGCCTGCCGCGCCGCTGAATTCCTTGCTTGTTTCTTCCGAGCACCACTTCCAGAGCCGAGGACTAAAGTTACCTTAGTTAGAGGTGTTCCGTGTAATCTTCAGTAAGGAAAAGACCGAAAGAGCTCGCCTTTGCCATCCACTAAAAATGAGATATCCGAGACGGAATAATCTTCAGCGATTCGAGGTAACAACGAAGGCGATGACAAATCCACGCACTCTTTACCACCGACGTCCAAGTCGTGAAGGGGTTTTTGCCAGTGGCAACGTCTTCCCAGGAAAGGGAGTTCAAAACTTTGTTGTTCTGGGCCCTTTTGACCGGATCGACGTGAGTCCTGATCTACGATAAGGGCGGAGGTATCTCATACCAACTGGGGAAGAACGATTTGTCAGAGTGAGAGGCGCCAAGCAGGAGGCCTCAAAGCGCGGGCGGCAGCTTACTTGTGGAGAACCATTGTATATGTCGCTATGGAGTGACTAGGCTTAGATGAAGTATTCGGAACCTAGGTCTATCGGTACTTACAATCGTTGCCGTCCATGTCTGAGAGTCGGCGGTTCGAATCGAAAGAGCGCTATTCGCGCTTCGTTGGGTAGGTCGAAGTGAAACGTTTCCGTTCGCTCGTGAAGCCGATGCCGAGGGTAGACTTTGGTATCAGAGCTGCGATAGAAGATATCCGTATTCGGAAGGTCGGAGGGCGCCAGTTCGCAGGGGGGATGCGAGGACTTGGGTGCTCTTGAAGGCCGCATGGGCAGACGAAGAGCTAAATGGATATTGGGGTGGTTTAGAGTAAAGCAAGGAGCGCCCTTTAAGGGGGCATGTGCTCCTAGGCAGCTCACCTTGGGCTTTGCGAGAGACGAATCTTGCCAGTGGGATCGTGGTCAGGTTTGAGAGGCAGCACTCAGAGGCTATCGGGAACTCCCCCGGTCCGGAGAAGCAGATTCCCTTCTCTGCCTGGAGCATAAGCGACGGTTTGGAGCCCGGGATACATTTAGGAGTGGAGGCAGGCAATGGTAAAATGGGATGAGAACACTGGAGGGGGGAATTGTTCAAACCCCGGTTAAGGATTCGACTGCCGCCCGAAGTTCGACAGTTGACTAGAACCTCTCACCATCTCCACACACGACATGCAACCTTCATGGAGATATGCAGTCCTCACCAAGCCGGATAAACGCCCGAGACCACCTCTAGGAAGGCCTTTTAGTATCGATCTAGGCGGAAGACCACAACGCGAGATTCGGGCCCCATCCCTCTCCTCTTCCACCATACCACGGGCAGCTAGGGCCTCTGTACATATGCAGTCTCCTTGAAGGACGAAGAGCCAATCGTCGGACGTAGTATTGTGGATGAACCATGGACGACATCAACGAGACGCGTTGCTCTCCCTTCCGCCAATGCAGCCATCTCGAATGAACACTGCTCCTAGCCCAGGGAATTGTCAAGCCAGCCGCGCCAAGTTTCCACCTCCACGAGAAGGATCAGGTGTCTCACTCGGCGGCCTTGCGATTGATGGTCTCCCCGCAGAACAGAATCACGAGCAGGCAAGGAGTACCCCGTCCAAGTTCGAAACGTTCTCCATTCATCGCGCCCAGTTCAAGGTTCGGCCAACCCCGGCCAAAAACACCGTGGCTCGACGCTTGTTGCCGACGTGTAGTATTCCACCTCGTGCCATCCTCCTTGTGAGGGCTTAGTAGCTCGTGGTTAGCCCAAGCCCAGCCGACGAAGCGGACACCCCCACAACCCAAAGGGACTTCCCGAAAGCAGCTGCACGGAGGATGGACCAGTCCTCAAGACAAGCCGTCCTATTGCTAGGCTCGGTGCTCTCCGAAATCACTCAATTGTTGCCGTGGCACACATTCGGTCATTTATTCGTCATGGTGGAGGTTGCCCGGGAAATGGAAGGTCCCAGGCGAAAAGAACCTCGGAACCCGAGTTCTTGGAGCCATACGCACGGGAGATCGATCGATTCAAAGAAGCCGGCGGCACGCGGCTTGAAGAATACCAATCTAGGCGCGTGTTTAGCCGGAAAAGTGTATTGGGTTGGAACGGGACCCATCGCCGGAAGGTGCCCGGGTCGCTTCCTGCCTTGTCTTCGGGAGTATTATCTGGCACTATTCGGAAGACGCAAAATAAAATCCATAAACCCTTTGAAAGTCTGGACTGATCATGCAGAGTAAGTGGTGACTTCATCGCTCGAATCTTACGTTATTTTGAGCTTGCAAGACCCCTAGCGGAAAATCCCATCGTAGGCATCTTCCCTCCTCCATGTGTTGCAGGAGTTTACAGCGCCTGGTGTCGTCAGCCCGGGGCAAGGCGTCAACGTCGGGAACGGGTGGTTGAGCTGGCGAAGTCGCGTCACGTTTTGAACTGGCTTCATTCTGCTTGCGCAACGCTCCTCACGGAAGATCTCTTATCGAAAGTGAGTTGTATGTTCAGCCTGAATGTCAAGCAAATGAATCTACTAGGTTTTGCGGTTTAGATGACCCTCGCTAACATAGCTTTGCCGATCACTAGGTAGTCTTTCGTGTGAACCATTGGGCTGCTTTCGGGTTGTATCCTGCTACCACTCGGCTCCTTCGTACCCGAGGCTTCAAAATCCAAAGATATTCCGGATTCATGGCGCAGAGTGGCTCAGTCGAGGCATCGTTTTGAGCGGTTTTGAGGGGGCTAGATGGGTCCTCCAATGCCGGCAGTGAGGTTGATGATGAGGAATTGGCACCGACGGCGAATTGGTTACATCACCCCAACTGCAACTCCCGTCTACCTTTCATAGCGGCTGGGTTTTCATTCGTCACATAAACAAGTAGATGACGTCAGAAACGGGGCTACGGCTCCACATCCAAGACTCAGCCGCGGGTAGTCCCACAACATTCCCGCTCGTTTTCAGCACCGATAGCGGAAGACTCCAAAGTTCTGTCCGGAGAAGTGAAACAGCCAATTCAGTCGCTCCATTCTCCTCGCGATCCTCTCCGTTCCACTTCTCCAGTAACCGGACCTTCCGTTTTGACATTGGCCATCTCGAGTCTAAGCGGGACTAAGCGATCCCTATTGTTTTAAGCTCGGTTTTGTCTCATACATCGTACACGTGAGTCCCGTTTATTTGTTTATGCTCATATGAAAATCTCTTCATGTAACTAGGATGGCACCTGGTATGTATCGAGGTTGCGAAAACAAGCTCCTGACTGTGTTTTGACGATTTTGCCATAATTCCATCGCACGCTTCGTCACCCCCCCCTGAATCCGATACCATCCAAAAACGCGGAAGATTCCTGAAGGTGAACGAGAGGAAATAACCCACCATTTCCTTGAAAAGGTTGCCAACAGTAGCGGGGCATTTGGGATGAAGAACTGTAATGAACGATTCGAAACCAAGACTCAGATTGCAGAAGCAAGCCATAGGAGCTAGGGCGCGCGGCATGTGTTGATGATGGACATTACTTCATCCTATCCTAATTGAGTATCCGTCGTAGCCTGGCCACCCTCCCTCCCGCCGACTTGCCCTCAAGGGCCGCGGGTAGCGACATATTTCCCGTTTCGGGGGCAACCGTATTTCATATTAGACGATATTTCTGGATTTGAAGTCCTGCGTATCACTATATTTACATGTTGATAGCAATCTACGGTGGATTTAGGCGCATGTATTAGAGCTGGGAAGAGAGGCTTAGTGGGGGGAACAGAGAAGTTCATGTAGTGGTCATTCTGCCCACCCCGCGACCAGTCTAGATGGAGGATCAGTTTTCGGAGTTCACCGGCCGAGATATATTTGCTTGCCCACCTCATCCGATAGAAGTTACGTAACGGCATGATTACCTTATCGCATGTTTGTATTTGTGATATCACAGTGCGAGATAGTCTTTCGATTTGCAGGAACGGAGACGCTGTCGTGACGGCTGCGAAGTTCCCGCAGGACGCGGAAAGGCCTGCCTACTTCCAATCGCCTCCATCATAGACCCACGGAACTAGACGCGCCTTTACAAAGTATAAACTCATCTTTACTTCGATCTTTCAAGAGGCGCATAATGCTGAGAATATCCAATAATACTTAGGGCCGCATACGCGGATAGCCACAGCCTCTCGCTTACGGCTTCTTCTCTCTTCGGGCAAGCCCGCAGTTATTATTTAAGATACACAGAAAGCAGCAAGGGAAGGAATAAGAGGACAAAAGGGCGGATAATCAGTCCTGAAGGCACGACGCGTCCAAGCGCTGCGCGCGAAGCCAAGGGCAGGGACTCGCTATGTACAGTACACACATAGAACCCTATTATTGGAAAGCTGCGTGAACAATGCTCTGTCAGAGACAACATTGAGGGAACCAAAGAGGAAAAAGCCTGGACGGACTAGAAAAGACGCATCAGTAGGCTACATGTAGATATGCAATTCACCGAGGTCCGTTGAAAGCAAACGAAAAGAGGAGCAAACCACTACACTAGGTGTGAAGGACCTACAAAGAAACACAGCATGTATCAGGCGGAGATGGAAAAAGTAACATGGGCATACGCTATAAGCAATGTTGCCACGGAAATGGTGAAGAGGACCCGAACAATACCGGTGGTAAACGCGAGAGTCGACAGTCTCTCACAGACAGCCACTGTGTACCCCAGCCCTGCAACTTTTGTTGAGTTTGTACCCTGGAAGCCAAATAATACCGGGTCTGACCCCGGGTTGACCAAATGTACTCCGGATATACCCGTTTTAGGCTTTCAACATCACTAAATATCTTCGTCAGCTTCTATTTGGGACCCGTGCAAGGTGGTGCCCGACACCAGCACAACCAGCAATCAGCACGACATTCGTCGCGCGTCAAGTCATTCCAAACTCTACATTTCCCACACTTCAGGCATTCCGTCTTCAACCAACACCCACCCGACCTCACGTCGTGCTCAGCTTGTTTGTGGCATATTATGCCATCCTATCAGGTAAATGAACCCCCAGCTGTTAGAATATTAAGCAAATAACTGATTTGATCTCGCTTTTCACTTAGAGAATAGGGAAACCGTTTTGCTCGTGATGCGGAGGTATGTTCATTGTCTCCCAGTCTGTTGAAAGCCGTGAATCTCACTCCTGCTTTTGCCAGGTATGACGGACCTGGCTATATATCCTTGCATCTGAGATCAACCGCCGATTTACTCACCATGGCTAAGGTATCGTGATGTGCATTGCCTTTCTAGACCCGAGGTTGACCTCAACATGTCAGATCCCTCGGTATACGTTGTTTATTGAGCAGTGGTCGCTTGATAATTAGTTTTCTTACTTAGCATGAACTCATTGAATACATTTTTTGCAGTATAAATTTCACCCTGCTCGAATATCTTGACCTTCGGCACCCTGTAAAACTTTGCCCCGGACCGGGACTTTTTTCTATGGACGTTTCCGGAGGTGAAAACCTTGGGTGTTCCGTCCGCAAAGTCCTGGGTCCTCCGTCCGCAAAACTCGGGGTGCAGAGGAACTTTTCCCGGGGTGGGGGGTACACAGTGAGCCGCTGCTAAAGACACTATGAGGGCACAAATCAATCACGACATAAAAAGGACGCGAATCTCCAAGGGTAATAGAGCACGTGATCGAGTGAAAACAATGCTCGGAACAGAGCGAGAAGGACAAAATGTTGGGGTCGAAGCGAGGACAAAGCCGCGCGGATAAACGTCGGATATTGTGTAATGGAATTACTAGTTTGAAGACCCAAGCGGGCCAAGCCTGTTGACCGTGAGAGGCTTTGGGAATCACTAATTGCACGATGCTACCATGGTGTTGTAAGTGCACGGGCCGAAACCGTTCAGGTTGCTTCTAGGATCGTGCTGAAGTAGTCACCTGCGCATGTATGAACAGTTGTTTCTTTGCTTCAAATTGTGGCGTGGCCTTGCTGCTCGTGGTGGTGTTAGACTTTCGACGTGGGAAACGTGAGGTATCCGTACACCCCTAGGCCTTCCTCTCCTGCTCTGACTAAGTCATCATTAAGCGGTGTGGAGGTGCTTGGGGGACGCCGTAGTTTTACCTAATACTGTTACTGCTTCTTGTACCCAGTAAGGTCACTTGGATCGATACAATACCTTTTTTGGGTAGCCCGGCACGAATGCGAGCATTCTCAACGAAAATGACATGTCAGAAACTAATACGAGACGGGAGGCCGTTGTTAATTCCCTTTCTGAGTCGTTCAAGAGGGATGTCTTAGGCTCTTCTACAAAGATAAGATTAGGTTTCGAGTACGATGGTCAGTTCTCGCAATATTTCGACTATGGCGCACGAGACGATGTGTAAGGTCCCTGATTGCCATCACGACTAGCAGAGCCACCTCAGGATTTCCCGACTCCTGGGAGCCAGTTGGAAGGCTCGGAAGAGGCGCCCGGTCTCGGCACGACTCTGCTAAATCTGAGCCCGGATTCCGGAAACCCTTCTCCAAAACTTACCAGTGATGCGGATGACTATGCCCTTCATGGTCGGCGATAAGGAGCAACTATGAGGCATAGAGCTACGTCGTAGGTCAAGTCCGCTTTTGAGGGATTGGGAGAAAAGGAGGATAATTCCCAGCGTGCTTCTTAGGGTCTCGAACTAGCCGATGCGAAAACGGACGTAAACAATAAGAAATAACGACCAATATAAATAAAGTCGTAAGAAAATCTCGATCGAAGGGTCTAAAGCGTTCGCCGTTTGTGGATTCACCCTCTTTGGGCTACATGTGTTGGCGACGTCACATATGCGCTCATGGTTGACTGTTTCAAGATGCCCGATCAATTTTTCATTCGAAATCGCAAAGAAAACTTCCAAACTAGACCAATCACAGATGCCCACGGGCCCAAAAAACCCCGCCTGCTTCAGGAAGCGAGCTAACAAGAGTCCCCTCCACCAAACATTCCAGAAGACTAGCTAAGTGAGGCTCGGCTCCCAAGCTATGGTGCTTCTATTCGTCCGGCGGAAGGTTATCCACGATGCCCATAGCAATAAGCGCCTGCCGAGCGGCGGAATTCCTTGCTTGTTTCTTCCGACCACCACTTCTAGAGCCGATGACTGAAATTACATTAGATGGGTGTGTTACATTGTCTGTTTAGCGAAGGAAAGAGGGGGAGCTTGCCTTTGCCGTTCACTGAGAATAAAAGACCCAAGACGAAGTGATCTTCAGCGATCCAAAGCAACAGCGAAGGCGATCACGAGTCTACGCACTCTTGGCAACCGACGTCCAAGTCGTGAAGGGATTCGTGCCAGTGGCAACGTCCTCCCAGGAAAGGGAGTTTAAGAGTTTGTTATTTTGAGCCCTTCGGGCCGGATCGGCGTGAGTCTGCTCTGCGATAGGAGTAGCGTGTTCGTACCAGCTGGAGAAAGACGGTTTGTTAGAGTGCAGGCACGAAGTGGGGCGCCGAAGCGCAGGCGGTAGCTCACTTGTGAAGCAGCATCGTATACGTCGCTATCGAGTGACTAGGCTTGGGTCAAGCATTCGGATCCAGGTCCACCACAGGGACTGACAATCGTTGCCTTCCATGCCTGAGATCCGGCGGTTTGAATCGAAAGAGCGCTATTCGAGCTTCGTTGAACAGGTCGAAGTGAGACGGCTCCGTTCGTTCGTGAAGGCGAAGCCGAGGGTGGACCTTGATGTTAGAGCTGAGATAAAAGATATCTCGATTCGGAAGGTCGGGGCGCCAGTTCGCAGGGGGAGGCGAGGACGTGCGTGCACTTGAAGGACGCAGGGGCGGACGAAATGCCAAACGATTATTGGGGGTTCTAGAGTAAAGCAAGTAGGGCCCCTTCGGGGAATGTCTTTTTGGGTTGCTCACCTTTGATTTGCGAGAGACGATTCCGTGTCAATGACTGGTGGTCAAATTTGAGAGGCATCACTGACAGCGGTTCGAGAACCCCGCTCTAGCGAAGCGAGAGACGCTCTCTGCCTTGGATATGGACTTTCGCTCGGGGACATGAACACAGAGAGGAGTGCTGGTCGTTAATGGTGAAATGGGATGAGAATGTTGGAGGGGGGAAAATGTTCAAACGCTCCGGTTAAGGATTCGACTGCCGCCCAAAGTTCGACAGTTGACCGAAACCTCTCACCGTCTTCGCACACAACATACAACATTTCTGGACATACATGACCTGTGCCAGCTCATATCAACGCGCCGCGACCACTTCCAGGACGGCGTTTCGTAGTGAAATAGGCTGCAGGACGACCACGATATTCGGGCCCAATCCCCCTCCTCTTCCGCCACCTCACGGGCAGCTAGGGCCGCCAAACAAGCGCAGTACCCTTGTAGGACGGAGGAATAACCGTTGGAAGCAGGACTGTGGATATGATCTATCGATAGAACTACCAACGAGACGTGCCGCTCCGACCTCCAGCTGTGAAGCCCCCCGACCGAACACGGCTTCCTGGCCCAACGAGTTTAAAGCCGCCGGCGCCCAGTTGCTACTTCCGCGCAATGGATCATGATCACATTCAGTGACCTTCTAGTTCATGATATCTCGTCCTGAACAGACCTCGAGCAGTAGAAGACGACTCCCCACCAAGTTCGAAACGCCCTCCATCCATCGCGTTTAGCCCCGGCTTCGGTAAACCCCCAACAGAAACCACCGTGACCCAAAGCTAGTTGCACATGGTTCGGATTTCGCCTCGTGCCATCCTCCTCGCTAAGGCCTGGTGGTTCGTGGTCGGCTAAGCCCCTGCCCGTCGCTGCGGACACCCCCAAAACAAGTGAGATTCCCAAGAAGCAGCTGCATGGATCATGAACTAGTACCAAAATCCCGTCCCCATTGCTAGGTTCGTCGGTCTCCAAAGTCACCCCATTGATACCGAGCGCCCACGTTCGGTCATTTATTCGTCATGGTGGGGGTTACAGTGGAAATGGAAGGTCCAAGCCGAGAAAGGCCTCAAAACCCGAGTTCTTGGAAGCATACTCACGGGGTGTCGATCAATTTCAACAATCCCGCAGCACCCGGTTTGGAAAATACGTATCTATGCGCGTATTTGGCGATCAAAGTGCGTATGACTGGCACAGGTCCCACCACCCGGAACTGGCCTGATCCATATGTGCCTTGTTTTCGGGAGTATATTCTGGCACTATTTTTGAAGACCAAAACAAAGTCCATAACCGCTTTGAAAGCCTGGACTGGTCGTCAAGAATAAGCGGTGATTTGTTGCTCGAATTCAGAGCTTGCAAGAATTTCAGAGAACGATACCATACCACGCATCCTCCCTCCTACACATATTTCAGGCGAGATTTGTAGCGCCTGGTGTCTTCAGTCCGGGGCGAGGCGTTAGTGTCGGGTCCGGGTGGTTGAGCTGGCGACTTTCAGCATTGCAACCACTTGAGTCGCGTCACGTTCTGAACCGGCTTCGTCCTGTTTGCACACCCTCCGCTACCGAAAATCTCTCTATCTCCCCACCAAATGTGAGTCAGGTATTTAGCGTGAATGCCAGCAAGCCACTCGAGTCGGCTGTTCAGATGGCCCTAGTTACTTACTAGGTGCTGTTCATGTGAGCCGTCGGGCTGGTTTCGCGGGGTTACATCCTTACACCACTTGGCTCCGTTCGCATCTATAATCTTTTGGTTTTCATTTATGATTCAGATCCTTGGCGCAGAGTGGTTCGGTCAAGCATCCGTTCGGAGCGGCTCGGCGAGAACTGGATGGGTGGTCCAATCGTGAACGTGGCTTTTCCGTTGAGGAGTTGGTTCGTACGACCAATCCGTTACATCACCCCCAACTGCAACTTCTCATCTGTTTTCCATTGCAAGCAGGTGTTCATTCTGGCATACCCCCAAGTCGATGACGTCAGCCACCACGCCTTGGCTCCACTTTTGAGGCGTGGCCGGACTAAGTCCTACGACGTTTTCAGCAAAATCCAGCAGAAAGACAGAAATTTCGATTCGAGGAACTAGAAGCGTTAAACAGCCAGCTCCGTTTCTGCTTATTCGCCCTTCCCATATCACTGTTATCCTTGACAAAACGTTCCGCTCAACCTGGGCCAAGCCGGTCCGAACTCCACCGCTGATTTCCACACCCCAAGCGATGCCCACGGGTTCTAAGCCGGTTCTCGTGCACCTAAGACTCTCCAATATTTTATACGTGCCTCTGCTATGCCTATGGGCAAGTCCATTCGTGCAGCCGAGAGAGGATTCGGTAAGTGTCGAGATTGTGGTAACAAGCCTCAAACGGATTTTCTTTTACCATCGCACCAGAACACCCTCACAGGCTTCCTCACTACCCGATCCTACTCGTAACTGAACAAGATTGCTGGGGGAGAGTAACAGGAACCCCTTCAAAGTTTTGAGTGGGCTGCCAATGTCGTTAGACTTGAAGGATGACACGAGAAGGTTTGCAACGACTGAGCTTACAGAGGCAAGTATGAGGAGTTAGAGCAGGGCATTTGTCGGTGGTGGACATGCTTCAACGTTCCCTTGGAGAACCTGCCATGGCCTCGCCGCCGCTCCAGCTAACATGCTTGTACGGATCGTAGTCAATTACACGCAGTAAGCGCTCCAGGACAGCGTTCCTCATATCATACGACTATCCGTGCTTATCGACCTATGGTCTTTTGTAAGTCGAGTTGGTGTACTTGGCCATTTCATTGATTAGTCATGTCCGAGATGAGGATGAGCATTGAGAATATAGCTTGTAGAGTTGGAAGAAGAGGAGGACTGAGCGACGTAGAATCCGACGTCGCTAGTCAAGAAACATGTATTTACTCGTGTACTTGATCGAATCATTGAGTGCTGTCTGGCGACTTAATTGTTTTATAAACGAGGCCACACCAACGCCCGTGGTAGTACTTTCCTGACCCGGACCTGGCGGGAACGGAGAGCCTCGTGACTGCTGCGAAAATTCCCGCTCTCCGGGGAGTTCAGTCTCAGTCCCAGAAAGCAAAGTACTCCCTGTTCTACTTCCAATCACCTCCATTACAATGCCCGGGGTTAGACGCGCCTTCAGAGAGCACACTCTAATCTTTACCTCGGTCGTTCAAGGAGCGCGGGATGCTGAGGAAATCTTTGCTGGATACCTTGATTTCCTCAAGTCCGTACGCTTCTCGCCCTTGCCATGTTCGCAGCAACTGCTTGCCGAATCAAGCCTGACCATTTCTTCATCTAGTATCCTTCCCCGACCCGTCGTTCTCGAGACGTGGAGATATCGCGACAACAAGCAACACGTCATGATCCTCTTTCCAAGCTCCCAGAAGGCCAAGCGCGCGTACGAACGCCGCAACTGGGTCCACCATGAGCTGCATTGGCTCATGAGGGAGAGACGATCTTTTAGTCCACAAGAGAATCGAAAGAGGAACAAAGCTATTGACGTGTTGATTGAGATGCACAAGAGCCAAGGAACTCCTTTCCCCGTTACCGGGTAGACCAGCGGCCTCGCGGTGAGAGCGGTTGAGCGTTCAACTTACGATCTCTCCTTGCTAATAAACTTGTCGCCACCCCACTGCTTAGCACTGCCAGAAACGGACTGAGATAGTGCTTGAATAGATGCCACACGTGTATTGCTTTATCGATGGAATGACAAGCGTCGCCTCTTGAATGTCTATTGAGCTAGGGGGTATGATTATGTCTATAGCCGGCAACACCGAAGTGATACTAGTACAGTAGTGAATAAACAGTTGTCCAATCTAGAAAACAAAACGTGCTGCACTTGCGTGCAAAACTCAATGCGACTTCGTGCTGTCACTTATTCTAAGAGAAACTTGGTCAACCGCGCGAGCGAGTTCCGGTCCAAGACCAGTCAATTTCGTCATTTCTTGCTGTGTTGTACCGTCTGCAGCCGCTGGAGAAGATGGTAATGATGGCTCTTGCTCTATTGCCGAGAGCAGTTTGGGTATCAGAGGGCGACTGAGCAAGAGAGGCTCTGGTGGAATGGATTTCGAGGCTGCTTGCGAGGCGACGACATCTCCTGGGGATTTCGAGTCCGTGGCGGTTGAAGCTGCTGAAGGCGGGTTTCCTGGCGATTGCGCGGAAATGACAGAGTTATAGTACCCCTCAAGGGCCGGGTGGGGCGTAGGCACCAAGCAACGATGTTCGATGAGTTCGTTTAGGAACTTGGCTCCTCGATAGGCTGTAAGGCGCCAAACGCGTGAGTACAGGGCCGTAGGTGACTTGGGTGGGGTAGCATACCTCGCCAGTGACTCCACGCTCGCCAGATGCAGAAAAAGAAGGGAATGTTCGGGATTATGGGAATAATCGCGAAGGGTGCCGTCAACGGGGAAACGGCTATCCATATCGTCATCCACTTCCGATGATTAGGTGTCCGCTCGCTCAACAAGTTCTTCAGGTGAGCTAAGGGGTCGGGCAAGGCTGAAGGAGGGTGATACAGAGGAACCTATCAAAACGCGCCTAATTGTCAGACCCGCGTGACGAAGAAGCACGAAAGGACTTACGACCACAGTTTGACCGGACTCGACAGCCTTCTTCACCTCAGCAGAGACAGTGTGACTGGACTCCGACTCCTGTTTTAGCTTGGGACCTAGTGCAGGGTCAACTGCTTTCAAGGCAAGCTCCTCGAAGTCGATACGTTCATATATTGACTCTCCCCAGTTATGGACCTTGAGCTGTAGATACGTTCAAAAAGCGCAAAGTCAGTGTTTTCAGTTCTTTCTACCTAATTAGAACCGATATTGGGCAGCTCGGCGCACCGTCTCTGACCTTCCATCCTCCTTCAGCCTGGCCCCACTCGGTCCATGTCTTGGTAGCAAATTTTGTTCCTCTCTGAAGCAAGGAGGGTTTCGACCGTGTTCCATCTGCTTTCAACTTCGATTTCTTGGGCATTCGTGCGTAGTAATAAACGGGTTGGGGAGCGATGGCGCCGTTGGTGCTGCCTGTTCGAAGAGCGGACGACGATGGCCGAGCAATGGGAAGCGCATACAAGCGCATTAGTGAAGGTGGTAGCTTCGACATGGTTGGTGAAGATGGTAGCTAGCTGGCGGTGAGAAGGAGGGTTTTTGTAGACGGCCAGCTGCGCTGTGGCTGGAGACGGTCGAAAACGAAAGTATTGCGGCGTTCCCACGTTCCTCGGAGAGTTAATAGCGCCGTCGGCAAGAGGCCACGCGTAGACATACGTACGCCAAGCGGCCCTCTGTTGTCATACCCTGGGGCCTCAGGGCAAAGTCCTTACTGCGCCAGCGCCAATGGCATGTAGAATGGCTTTACGAATTTTCTCGCTCACAGAACCTTGGGTCCGTCGCCCTGACGTCACCTTACACATTGCAAAGCGCGACAGGAGCATCTAGTAAATTATATTTAGACAGAGAAGTTACAAAAGATAATACAGAAGCGGTTATACAGCAGAAGCGAGTACGATAGCAAAGAAGATCAAAAAATGGGAGAAGTTCGCCATGAGGATAGTGTGGAGCAATACAGCGGGTTCCAGAAAGCATGTAATGAAAACGACGCCGAAAGTGGGATAGAATGTGAGTAAAAAAGCGATTGACGGTACAGGCTGATGGCAACTTGCGTGTGCTTGGGAAGTTGGAGCGAAGGTGAATGATCGAGACTACGGGTGAGTGTTGAGGTAACTTCTTGACAAAAGATTTTTCCTCGCCGAGTGTTCCACCGGCACAGCAGGTGCAGGCACAGTCGAACTAGGGACGCTGTCTAGCATTGCCAGCCAGGCTGAGCCGGTAGGGATGCTCGAGGCCCGTATGAGAGAGATGATTTTTAGCCGAAGCTAGAAACCTGTCGGTGGCGTTTGGGCACAGCCTGTGCTGCACCCATGACCAGCGTACCGTACCCAGCAGTCCCGAAGATCCGAGAGGAGAGGAGAGAAAGACGGTATGAAAGCCAACGCCCATGCTAGAACCCACTCTTCATCGAGCAGAGCCACGAGCCCAACTCATGCCAACATGCTCGACGAAGAGCAGTACAAACATCGTACAAGAACTGCTGACCAAGCCTCGACATAGGAATTGCTGAGGCCATCCTACGAGCTTCAAGAACGCGTCGCCGCGCGGTGATTCTCGCCTCTCGATGCCAAGGTGCTCCGATTCTTCGTTCTTCATAAGTGGAGTAGCGTTGCAGCGCCATTTCAGATTCGAATCGCTAGTCCCAAGTGTCGGGGAGTTCTTCCAGCATTCGG
>WSUI01000110.1:0-20214 GCA_019633595.1 Tulasnella sp. UAMH 9824 | reverse complement strand
GCGATTTTGAGGCGCGATCAGGAGGAGTAGGGTAGCCCGTTTGAGCGAAACTCTTGGTGGGTTTTGGAGACGCCTTGCTCGCCCCTTTTCGTGCCAGATAAAGCGAGATGTGCTTCAACTCGCGTCCCAAAGCTGAATTTGTCTTGAACTCTCGGCTTCTTCAGTGGCAAATTTCGGGCTTGGCTTGTGGGGTGACCTTCCGGGACGAGGTGCGGTTTCCGACTATGGCGTGTGAATATTGGAGGCGTTCGGATAAGGACATGTGATGGTTGAAGGGGAGCGAAAGATCGAGCAACGGAGAGAGTGTCGATATTTATGTACGCGCAATGCTTTCACATGCATGTAAGACGCCTATCGTAATAGTGAGGGTAACATTTCTTGTCTGGACATTTTCGGGTCTCCGAGCACTTTTGTCAATGTCATCGTATGTAGTTACATCTGCAAGTGAAAAAGCAAAAACAAAACAAAACGTAACGCAGATACAGGTATAGCGCTTATGCCTTTTTAGCTCGCTCACGACTGAGATGTGTGCCAATCTTAGCATTGGAGATCTGCTCGGATTGGCGGAGACGACGACTTACTGTTCCCTTGCCCGACTGACCCGTGTCGCCTTTACCCAGGCGCGCCACGAGGGTCAAGTCTCGACGGTTGCCAAGTACTAGTAATAACTCGACCGATTGTAAGAATATTATATTAGGTCTTCGCACTTGGCACGCAGAACGATCGGAGCACTGCAGATGGGCTAAACTACAAGTGACCAGGTAGGTTAGGTCGTAAATTTGTCTTTGCCATTGACTCTCGACCGAATGGACCTAGTACGGTGAGTTTAAATACAAAGCTCTCACTCATTCTTCAAGATCTGTAGAACATAAACGCCTCGCCTCAAGGCATCCTTACGAGGAATCACGCCCGAACACATACGTGTGGCACTGCAGTGGAGAAATCAGCGACTAATATTGACATTGCCCGATTAGATTATCAGATACAGTACATTTTGCTTTCACACGTAAAATTGCGCGAGCGAGTTGTGGCAGTATGGACTGTTGGGGCATCCATCAAGGCGTCGTCGGGCAACGCAGAGCAAGTCCGTATGCAAGGATAAGAACGTGTGACGGAGACATATTAAGCTGCTTTAGATGCGTTTATTCACACTGTTGCTGAGATGTGTCCTTAGATCAGGCCCTACAGAGCTCCTAGGGCCGGTGGAGAGGACGAGCGACCGGTCCAGCCCGCTTCCCCGACGGACCTGCGGCGCCTTTATCCAGACCTATCGAAACCGTGCTTGTGAATTTGCCCAAGTGCAGCCGTGGTGCGGTGGAGGGCCGGAAAATTCGCCCTTATCGCAAAGGTGCGGTGCGGGGGACCCTGAGCTCGAAGAGGGACGCGTCAAATAACCTTCCCCTGGGCTTATTGCATTCCGAGTCCCTTAATTAAGAATATCTTACGCAGAACGCGTTGCCGAGGTCGATCCCTGCAACGCATCACGTCCGAGGGCCGATGTCCTCGTCCTGGACTGAAGGACTGCGAAATACTGTATATCCCGACTAAGCTACAACATGACGTGGGCAGTAAAGTCAGCCGCATCGCATTTCAGCACGGAATCGTATCGGGTGAGCAATACCTGACGCCTTGGCTCTGAACCTTTAGTGGATGCATCGGGGGTTGGTTGAAGAACGTCATATCCGTGAAACTTCGGGGCTTGGCTAGGGCATGGATCTCGGAGTGGACGCCCATCCAGTTGATCCACCGTGCGGCCCGTGCTATTGCTTGACTACTGGGCTGTACACGCTTGCGGCCGACGTTGGGGGTGCTCGGGAATGCCCGAGGCTACACAAGGACAGGTTGATTGCACGACTTTGGCCGCCTTACGTGGACGCGAGGGTATAGTCGCGGCGACAAACATCGACTTGGACTTTCTCTCTCTCTCCTCTTCCACCACCACCCACTCGCTGTCCCAACCCTTCGCCCTCGTTGATTCTCACGATCTCGAAGCTGTTCACCAGCGTCAGCCAGCGAGCCATAGCACCCCCGCCGTCAACGCCGCAAAGCAAGCTCGACAAGAAACTCGAGCCTTCACGGCTCAGTCCAACTCTCAAGAAGAAGCTCGTACCCGCTGCGACCCACCAACGGTCGGCGAACCCAGTCAAAGAAGCAAGCTCAATGCATCAATCTAAACAGGTGAGCCTTCCTCAGAACGGCGCTGACATCCTCCGCCGCCAGACTATCCAGAATCGAACGCAACAGCGATCAAAGCCGACGGAGTCTCCGATACTGGGACGAGATGGCTCAACGTTGAGCCCTCAAACCTCAACCCTCACTGCGACCCAACGCCGACGAGAAGCACAACCTCCGACTGGTGCGTTCTTGGCGGACCAACCCTTAACCACCGCGACTGACCAACGGCCCTCAGAGGCAGTAACTACAACAGGCTCTGAGCCGACCTGGAGCTCCAAATGGGCTCGGCCGACTAAGGAGGAGCCAAAACCAATCGGAACAGTGGTCTCCCTTCGGACAGGGAGGGCCGTCTGGACGCGGCGACGGCCACTGTGGGCGAACGCGGCTCTCGCGTTCTTGTTAACTCCACCGACTCCAGCCGTATCGCTTCGGAAGGGAAGGGCGGCATGGTCGCCCCAACAGCCGGCGTCGTCAACCACCTCTGCTGAAGTTACGCAACCAGCTTCTCTTCGAACGGGGAGGGCCGTATGGTCCCCTCAACAGGCGCTACCAGACTCGTTCTGGGCAAACGGCTCTCAATGGTCTTACAGCAAATCTAACGGATCTCTCACCCCACCTCGAGCCTCTCAGACAAGTAATTCTGACCCCGACTGCAAAACTCGGGACCCTCGCTTGTCGTCCTCAACAGACTTCGACCAGAAGACGCAAAGAAGCTCGACCGGGAGTGCCGACATTTCCAACTATTGGGCCCCCTCGACCGAGTGTTCAGAGAGCATCAAAAGCGGTTGTCTAGGCAGGAGTAAAATCTCTGGATTTTTTCGTCTTTGGTGCTGCAAGTGCTGGTGAGTTTGGTGCGGGTGAGTGCTGTTGCAGATCGCGTTGCGCGTTGAGTGGTATTTGCATAGGTTGGGCCGGTACTCCACTGAACGAGCCAACCATTCCGTCATCGGTTAAAGGTCTACGTCTTCTTCTCTTATGGTTCCCCGCCTCTCTTCTTCTCGATCTCGTCTTCTCGGTTTCGGTTTCGGTTTCGGTCTCAGTCTCGTCGTCTCGGTCCTCTCGTCTTCTCCACTCCCCCCGGGTCGGTCTCAGACCGCTGGACATGGGACTGCTTGTTTGAGCGTGCAGCACAGGCTGTGCCGATGCGCCGCTCGACAAGTTTGTCTCGTCACGGGTTTCGGTTTCACTTTTTTTTTTGCTCGTCTCTTGTTGGATCTTCGGTCAGTCGGCACTGGAGGATACGGTGCTGCCCGTCTGGGTACGGAGTTTGGTCATCGGTTTGTAGGTTGGTTTTCTCGCCAGTCGCCTCTTGTTTTCCCCCACCTTTCTTCTCCTCCTTCTCGTCTCTTCCCTTCCCTTCTCCTTTTCCTCCTTTCTTTCTCGTTTGCTCCGTCATCGGTTCCAAGGTTCGTGTCTTTTCCTTTCTACCTTCCTTCCTCTCTCGTCTCCTCCGTCTCTCGTCTTCTGCGTCCTCCCCGCCCCGTCTCTCGGACTGCTGGACATGGGACCATTTGTTCGAGCGTGCAGCACATGCCGTGCCGATGCGCCGCTCGACAAGGTTCTGTGTTCATCTTTGATTTTAGTTTCTCTAGTTCCTTTCTCGTCCTTCCATGGATATTCGGTCCGTCGGCACTGGCGGATACGGTACCAGTCGTTTGGGTGTGCAGCACAGGCTCTGCCGATGCGCCGCTCGACGAGGGATCGCTTTTGGCATGGACTTCGGTTTGGATGTCTCTTTCCTCTTTCTCTCTCCCTTTCCCTTTCGCTCTCACATCTCACTTGCTCGAGTGCGCAGCACAGGCCCTGCCGATGCGCCACTCGACGAGGGATCGCTTTGGGCATTGACTTCGGTTTGCCTAGTCTCTTTCCCTTTTCTCTTTCTCTTTCGCTCTCATACTTCACTTGATCGAGTGTGCAGCACAGGCCCTGCCGATGCGCCGCTCGATGACTGTCTTGCTTCATCACCGCCTTTAGTTTGTAATCCCTTCTCGTCTCTTGTTGGAGATTTGGTTGGTCGGCACTGGTGGGTACGGTGACGCTCGTTGGGTGTGCGGCGCGGGTTCGCCGATGCGCCACTTGATGAGAAAGGTAGGTATGGGGTGGACTTCGGTTTGTATAGTCTCTTCCTCTTCTCTTCTATCTCTCTTCCGTCGTCATGATCATTCCCCTCGACATAACCTTCCCACCTACGTACATTACTCTTGTTCCCTCCTCTCACACCACTTCATCATGTACACCCTTCCCTTCACCTTGCATAGCACATACCCCTATACCTAGATAACCAGCATAGTCCCTTGCAACGCTTGTATCATCCCGGCAATTTCGCTCTCCTCTGTTGTAGTCCTGTCTGTTCCTTTAGTTTCTTATTCTTAGTTATGTAAATGTATTTTTAGTATTTCCCTTCCTCATCACGTTCAGTGATTTGCGTGTTCTCGTGGTAAAGGTGAGGAGATCGAATTGAGGTTCTTTTCACATCGAGTTTCGCTGCGAGCTTGCGGCTCGAGCCCTTCTCATGCCGCAATACCAAAGGGACTCGATAGTCTAACAGGTCGCAAAGTGTATTATTAACGTTCATGTCGTCTCACTTAGACGTTGACATACAGATTTCGACGGGGTTTTCCTGGATATCTGCCTATTTTGAGCCGAGTGGTGTAAGCTGGTGTTCGAAGATGTCAATTGACAAGATAAGAGACTCAGCCACCCCTGATTGCATACGATTATGGGAGCAAGGTGATGACCCGACCAGAAGGAGCGCTGTCGGGTGCCGCGATAACCGCACAGCGTGAAGCGTAGAACATAACCGCGGGAAACCCCGCCGCGACATCGTCCATTTTCCAACCACCTCCGTCCCTCCACCTCAATAATGGCTCTCCCTCCGCCGCCTCCAGGGATGCCTCCCCCACCGCCAGGGATGCCACCACCACCTCCAGGGATGCCTTCAGGAGGCCCTGCGGTCGATGATCTGCCGCTACTTCCACCAGAATTGCTTGCGCAAAAAGCCTCGAAATGGGTGCAGATGCAAAACAAGCGGTACGGAGAGAAGAGGAAAGCAGGGTTCATCGATACCGGGAAGCAGGTCCGTGCGGCTGTTAGGAATGGCTGGAGGCGTGTATTCTAACTTGTTTTGGTGTTAGGATCTACCTCCCGAGCATGTTCGTAAAATCATCAAGGACCACGGAGATATGAGCAACCGCAAGTTTAGGAATGACAAACGCGTGCATCTCGGAGCTCTCAAGTATGTCCCACACGCTGTCTTGAAGCTCTTGGAGAACATGCCGTGTCCTTGGGAGGTACGTTGATATATCCTCAATCTTAATCGACGCGTGTTGTTGATTGCTTGTCCACATCAAACAGCAAGTCCGTGAAGTTCCCATTCTCTATCACATCACCGGCGCGATTACATTCGTCAATGAGGTTCCTCGTGTCATCGAGCCGATATATCATGCTCAATGGAGTTCGATGTGGTTAGCTATGCGTCGGGAGAAGCGTGACCGCCGTCATTTCAAACGGATGCGTTTCCCTCCATTCGACGATGAAGAACCTCCGCTGGACTACGGGGACAACATTTTGGATGTAGAGCCCCTTGAAGCCATTCAGCTGGACCTTGACGAAGAGGAAGATTCGGCCATATACGATTGGTTCTACGATCACAAGCCACTCATTGACGACTCGAAAGTTGTCAACGGCTCCTCTTACAAGTACTGGTCTTTGAACCTACCTGCCATGGCCAATCTGTACAGGTTAGGCCGCACATTGCTATCCGACCACACGGACGACAACGCCTTCTACCTATTCAACAAAAAGGACTTCTTCACTGCCAAGGCCCTCAATATGGCGATCCCCGGTGGTCCAAAATTCGAACCTCTGTATCGGGATATGGATCAATATGACGAAGACTGGAACGAGTTCAACGACATCAACAAAATCATCATCCGCCAACAAATTCGCACTGAATACAAAGTCGCTTTCCCCCATCTCTACAATTCCTTACCTCGTTCCGTTCAAATTGCCCCTTATCATGTCCCTAAAAACGTCTACATCCGCACCGACGACCCTGACCTTCCTGCATTCTACTTTGACCCGCTCATCAACCCCGTTTCCTCTCGTTCATTCACCCCAAAGAATATGCCGCAGGTCTCCCACGAAGACAGCATTTTCGGTCCCAACGGAGCTGATGACGACGACTTCGAGTTGCCCGACGAGGTTCAACCATTCTTGGAGGAGAAGGATTTGGAGAATGAGCACACCGCGGACGCCATTGCTCTCTGGTGGGCGCCGCACCCGTATCGTTACCGCAGTGGCCATACAAGGCGAGCAGAGGATGTACCACTTGTCAAGAACTGGTATCTGGAACACTGCCCTCCCGGCCAGCCAACGAAAGTGCGCGTGTCGTACCAGAAGCTCCTCAAATGCTACGTTCTGAACGAGTTGAAGCACCGCCCGCCGAAAGCCATGACCAAGAAGAGTCTCTTCCGATCTTTGAAAGCGACCAAATTCTTCCAGACCACGAAGTTGGATTGGGTCGAAGCCGGTCTGCAAGTCTGTCGCCAGGGATACAACATGCTAAACCTGCTTATCCATCGAAAGAACTTGAACTATCTGCACCTGGACTACGTGAGTCTTGTGAAATCTCTTTCTTCGCTCTAAAACTCACAGGACTGTCTTCAGAACATGAACTTGAAGCCCGTGAAGACCCTCACGACCAAAGAGCGCAAGAAGTCGCGATTCGGCAATGCTTTCCACTTGTGTCGCGAGATTCTGCGCTTGACCAAGCTCGTCGTGGACGCTCATGTTCAATACCGTCTCGGCAATGTCGACGCTTTCCAATTGGCCGACGCTCTCCAATACATCTTTGCTCATATCGGTGCCTTGACTGGCATGTACCGTTACAAGTACAAGGTAAACCCTTCAGGATCAATTCACGACCTCATTACTGATGTATTGTTATATTGAATTCAGCTCATGCGCCAAGTTCGGATGTGCAAGGACTTGAAGCATCTTATCTACTACAGATTCAACACTGGCCCAGTGGGCAAAGGTCCCGGTTGCGGTTTCTGGGCTCCTGGTTGGCGAGTTTGGCTCTTCTTCATGCGCGGTATCGTGCCGCTCCTTGAAAGATGGTTGGGCAACTTGCTTGCAAGGCAGTTTGAAGGCCGTAACTCTAAAGGAATTGCCAAGACCGTTACCAAGCAGCGAGTGGAATCACATTACGACTTGGAGTTGCGCGCTGCTGTCATGCACGACATTTTGGACATGATGCCCGAGTCGATCAAGCAGAACAAAGCGAAGACGATCCTGCAGCACTTGTCCGAAGCATGGAGATGCTGGAAGGCTAACAGTAAGTTGGTCGGGTGCCATTCTATGGATGAATTCTCACTAGTTTACTGCGTTTAGTCCCCTGGAAGGTCCCCGGAATGCCGACAGCTATCGAAAACATTATCCTCCGGTACATCAAGAGCAAGGCCGATTGGTGGACTTCGTAAGGCCCTTCAAATACCTCCGACTTGTCGCCGCGCTTTTAACCCGGTGTATTCATTTCTTAGTGTCGCCCACTACAACCGGGAACGTATTCGTCGTGGTGCCACTGTCGATAAAGCTGTCGTCAAGAAGAACCTGGGCCGTCTCACTCGCCTTTATCTCAAGGCCGAGCAAGAGAGACAACACGCCTACTTGAAGGATGGCCCCTACATCAGCGCAGAAGAGGCAGCTGCCATCTACACTTCGACCGTTCACTGGCTTGAAAGCAGGAAGTTCGCTCCGATTCCGTTCCCGTAAGTCGATACCATTAGGCAGCGTTTTCGGACAATCTTGCTGACGTACATCTCAGTCCTCTATCATACAAACACGACACCAAGCTCTTAGTTCTTGCCTTGGAAAAGTTGAAGGAAGCATACAGTGTCAAGGGTCGCCTCAATGCCTCTCAACGAGAAGAATTGGCTCTCATCGAACAGGCGTATGACAACCCCCACGAATGCCTGTCGCGGATCAAGAGGCTGCTCCTTACGCAGAGAGCTTTCAAGGAATCCGGTATCGGTATGTGGTGTATCGACGATATCGCTGTTTCTGCCCGCTGACTTCTATTGACAGAATTCTTTGATACCTACGACAAGCTCATCCCCTGCTACGACATCGAACCGGTCGAGAAGATCACGGACGCTGTAAGTGACTGGGATCTCATTCGCTATAGAAATGCTAACAAGTGCATCTGTTTGCAGTACTTGGATCAGTTCTTGTTCTATGAAGCCGACAAACGCGGTCTTTTCCCAGCGTGGATCAAACCCGCTGACACCGAACCTCCCCCGTTGCTTGTGTATAAGGTACGTTTAGGTTACGTTTTGCTCTCCCGACCGAGGAACTCAGATGATTCGTATGGCAGTGGTGCCAAGGAATCAATAACCTGACCGATGTCTGGGAAACGTCCGATGGGGAATGTAACGTCATGATGGAGACCACTCTTTCCCGTGTTTACGAAAAAGTTGACTTCACTCTCCTCAACCGTCTCCTTCGTCTCATTCTTGACCACAACTTGGCCGATTACATCACTGCGAAGAATAACACGGTCTTGACCTACAAAGGTATGCGGTTATATTATCAAGCTGGCCACTTCCTTACTGACCCCCTTACCTGATTAGATATGGCCCACACGAACGCGTATGGCCTCATCCGTGGCTTGCAATTCTCTGCCTTCGTCTTCCAGTATTACGGTCTCGTGTTGGATCTGCTCATCCTTGGTCTCCAACGTGCCTCTGAGATGGCCGGACCACCCCAACTGCCAAACAATTTCCTTCAATTCCGTGACAGTGCCACCGAAACCCGCCACCCCATTCGTCTCTACTCCCGTTATGTCGACCGCCTACACATCATGTTCCGATTCACAGCAGAGGAATCCCGCGACCTCATCCAGCGATATCTTAGCGCTAATCCCGACCCGACGAATAACAACGTTATTGGCTACAACAACAAACGTTGCTGGCCTAGAGATTGCCGCATGCGCTTGATCAAACACGACGTCAACCTGGGAAGAGCTGTGTTCTGGAATGTCAAGCAGAGTCTTCCTCGCTCGCTCACCACCATCGAATGGGAAGACACCTTTGTCAGCGTGTACTCCAAGGACAACCCACAGCTCCTGTTCTCGATGTGCGGGTTCGAAGTTCGGATCCTCCCCAAGATCCGGACCATGAACGGAGAGCAATTCTCTCTGAAGGACGGAGTTTGGAACTTGACGAATGAACAAACGAAGGAGCGGACCGCTCAAGCATTCCTCCGCGTGTCGGATGAAGGTACGTAGTGGCAATTCATGAAGTCTCTCAGCTGTCTAACATGTGTCGATCTAGGCATTCAACAATTCAACAACCGTATTCGGCAAGTCTTGATGAGCTCTGGATCGACGACGTTCTCCAAGATCGTTAACAAGTGGAACACTGCCATCATTGGCCTCATGACGTACTACCGTGAAGCCGTGGTTCATACCAACGAGCTCCTCGACGCATTGGTCAAAGCTGAGAACAAGATCCAGACCCGTGTCAAGATCGGCTTGAACAGCAAGATGCCATCGCGTTTCCCGCCAGTCGTTTTCTACACGCCGAAGGAATTAGGTGGTTTGGGAATGCTTTCCATGGGCCATGTCCTCATCCCGCAAAGTGACTTGCGTTGGTCGAAGCAAACAGACGTCGCAGTCACTCACTTCCGCTCTGGGATGAGCCATGAAGAGGATCAGCTGATTCCCAACCTGTACCGTTACTTGCAACCATGGGAGGCCGAGTTCCTTGACTCTGCTCGTGTCTGGTCGGAGTATTCCATGAAGCGGAAGGAGGCAAACGCACAGAATAGGCGTCTGACCTTGGAGGACCTGGAGGACAGTTGGGACCGTGGCATTCCCCGTATCAACACCCTCTTCCAAAAGGATCGGCATACCCTCGCTTACGACCGTGGTTGGCGAGTGCGGACGGATTGGAAGCAATATCAGCTCCTGAAACACAATCCGTTCTGGTGGACATCGCAACGTCATGACGGTAAACTTTGGCAGCTCAACAACTACCGTGTTGACGTCATCGCCGCGCTGGGTGGTGTTGAAGGCATTCTGGAACACACTCTGTTCAAGGGAACGTACTTCCCTACCTGGGAGGGTCTGTTCTGGGAGAAGGCATCCGGCTTCGAAGAATCCATGCGATACAAGAAATTGACCAACGCCCAGCGCTCCGGTCTCAACCAGATTCCCAACCGTCGGTTCACTCTGTGGTGGAGCCCTACCATCAACCGTGCCAATGTCTACGTCGGTTTCCAAGTCCAGCTCGACCTCACTGGTATCTTCATGCACGGCAAAATCCCCACCCTCAAGATCAGTTTGATCCAAATCTTCCGTGCACACTTGTGGCAGAAGATCCACGAGAGCGTGGTCATGGACTTGTGTCAGGTATTCGACCAGGAGTTGGAGGCCCTTCAGATCGAGACAGTCCAAAAGGAAACGATCCACCCGCGGAAGAGTTACAAGATGAATTCATCCTGCGCCGACATCCTCCTCTTCTCGGCTTACAAGTGGAACATTTCGCGTCCATCACTCGTAACGGACAGCAAAGACGTCCTGGATGGAACGACGAGCAACAAGTACTGGTTGGACATCCAGTTGCGTTGGGGAGATTTCGACTCTCACGACATCGAGCGGTACACGCGAGCGAAGTTCTTGGACTATGTCTCGGACTCCATGAGCATCTATCCATCGCCGACTGGCGTCATGATCGGCATGGACCTGGCGTACAACCTCTGGTCCGCCTACGGTAATTGGTTCCCTGGCATGAAGCCTCTTGTTCAGACCGCAATGGCGAAGATCATGAAGGCGAACCCCGCTTGTCACGTCCTTCGCGAGCGTATCCGGAAAGGTCTTCAACTCTACTCGTCAGAGCCGACGGAACCGTACCTCAACAGTCAAAACTACTCCGAACTCTTCTCCAACCAGATTATCTGGTTCGTCGACGATACCAACGTCTACCGCGTCACCATCCACAAGACCTTCGAAGGCAATTTGACCACGAAACCCATCAACGGCGCCATCTTCATCTTCAACCCTCGTTCAGGCCAGCTCTTCCTCAAGATTATCCATACCAGCGTCTGGGCGGGTCAGAAGCGTCTCGGACAGCTCGCCAAATGGAAGACGGCCGAAGAAGTAGCCGCCCTGGTGCGTTCGTTGCCAGTCGAAGAGCAGCCGAAGCAGGTCATTGTCACCCGGAAGGGCATGTTGGATCCTCTTGAAGTCCATTTGCTCGACTTCCCCAACATCGTCATCAAAGGCAGCGAGTTGCAACTTCCGTTCCAGGCGTGTATGAAGATGGAGAAGTTTGGTGATCTCATCCTTCGCGCAACGCAGCCGCAAATGGTGCTGTTCAACTTGTATGATGACTGGCTCAAGTCGATCTCCAGTTACACGGCATTCTCCCGTCTCATCCTCCTCCTTCGTGGCCTTCATGTCAACAATGAAAAGGCCAAGATCATCCTCAGGCCGGACAAGTCAACTGTTACCGAAGCCCACTTTGTATGGCCCACGTTGACGGATGACGAGTGGATCAAGGTGGAAGTTGCCCTCAAGGACCTCATTTTGGCCGACTTCGGAAAGCGAAACAGCGTCAACATTGCATCTCTGACTAATAGCGAAATTCGAGACATCATTCTTGGTCAAGAAATTGCTGCGCCATCGATTCAACGTCAACAAATGGCCGAGTTGGAGAAGAGCACGGAAGCTCAGAGCCAAGTCACCGCGGTCCAAACCCAGACGACGAACGTTCATGGCGATACACTTCAGGTTGTTACTAGTAAGTCCTCTGGAGAACCGCTATGCTTTGACGCCTTACTAACGACTTGTCTGTGTAGCGTCGAACTACGAACAACAGGTCTTTAGCAGCAAGTCTGATTGGCGTGTCCGCGCTATCTCCGCAACCCACCTGTCCCTTCGTTTGCAACATATCTATGTCTCGAACGATGATGTTAAAGACGACGCCGGTTCCTTTACCTATGTCATCCCCAAGAACGTACTGCGTGCGTTTGCCACCAGCAGTGATCTCCGGACCCAGGTCGCGGCGTTCTTGTATGGCTCATCGCCACCGGACAACAAGCAAGTAAAGGAGATTAAGGCGGTCGTCTGGGTACCCCAACGCGGCAACAACAACACCGTCGAGCTTCCGTCAGCTTTACCTAAGGAGGACTACCTGTTGAAGGACCTGGAGCCACTCGGCTGGATCAAGACTCAAGCCCTCGATATCCCGCATCTCACACCTACCGACGTCTCAACCCAGGCGAAGGTCATGGCGGAGCACTCAGAATGGGGTCCGAACTCGATCTGTGTTGTCACTTCGTTCACACCAGGTTCGATCTCTCTCAGTGCACACTGCTTGACGGTAGCCGGCTTCGAATGGGGAAGGAAGAACACGGACAATGGACCAAATCCGCCTGGCTTCAACCCCAACATGTCCGAACGAGTGCAACTCTTACTGTCCGATCGCATCCTAGGCATGACCCTCGTGCCTGAAGGCAAAGTCTGGAACTACGGAATTGGTTTAACTCAGATGTGGACTCCAAACCTCCCCTACTCCGTCGTTCTCGACACGCCTCTCCCCTTCTGGGCGGAACAGCATCGGCCGGCCAGCTTCCTTACTGTGAGTAAACTCTTGTCTCCTCATACTCGGTGTCTTTTAACTGACTTGTATCAAACAGTTCGCAAACATTGAAGGTGCTGACGAAAGCGCTGATGTGGAAAATAGTTTTGCATGATTTCGTCAATGCTGGTAGGATTCCTGGTGACCTTGTCGTGTCCAGACGTGCCGTGATATCGCTATGTAGCCTTCATGTAATAGTTTTAACGTTATCCGATCTTTCCTTTGGCATCGCAAACGGGAAACGGCTTGATATGACCTCGTTCAGGCTTATTCATGCCATTCGACTTGTTCAGCGCATTGGGTGAGAGTCATGGCTAATAATCAGCAAGCACGGGTCGAGTTCAAATCTGCATTGTAACGATGGACAAGCCTGTAGAAAGAGGGTACAATTCAAAGGAGAAGGACGGAAAAGGTTGCGCGACGAGGAGAGATGGGAGAACAGCCTGGTTGGATCGGGTGTCGTTTCAAATGGAATGCGAAGCTTGGACGTGGTGAATTGCTGAAAGTCCTTGATGATCCAGACTGTGGTGATGAAGAATAGGGGCAGAAAGGTAAAGAAGCTACGGCAAGAATTCAAGAAGAAACGAGAAACATGGATGGCATGGCGGAGGAGAGCGACGGCTCGAGCAGGACCCCTTATTCACAATTGGTAATGATGGCTCTGTTTCCTGCGCCGCCAAACCTCCGGAACATCAGACATATCAATCCAGCGCTTGAATACTTGGGTGCCGTGATACACAAGGCCGATCTTCTTCCAGACGAGTGCAACCAACTCTTTCTTGAGCGCTCTGTATTCTAACCGTGCCGAGAGGAGGTTAAGACCGTTTCTCGTAGAAGAGAGCTGAAGTCAAACGAACCTGCGTGGCTGAATGGATATGGCCGTTTGATGATCTTGACCCAGTCCCTGAACTCGTCGACCGGGATATCGTCTACAGTCCAGCGAGGATAATCACGAAGAAGTCGCTCGGTAATACTGAAAGACAAGGAAGATGTAAAGTACAAAGACAATTAGCATGTGATGGTCCTGTAAGATTATTCTCCACGTACGCTTTTTGACGTCTCTCGTGAATCTTCAAGTACTCTGGATCACGAGCCTCCCACCACTTCTTGAGAGCCTTAGTCGCCTAGGAAAGCGGAAAGTCCGGGCTGTCAGCTTTACGAGAGTAGCAGACTAAAGAATCCAAGAGCTCACTCGACGCTTGGCCTTCCTTTCTTGTTTCAATTGTTCGATGAATTGCTTCCGAACCTCGTTCTTGGGATTCGTCTTCTGGTCCAGGGTCAACTTGAAGAACCGCTTTCGAGCCGCCCTGACGTCGCTCCTCAAGCACACCCTGGCCCTCTTTCGGACCCCAGCCCAGTTCAGAGCGTACACGTTCACTGTTGAGTCGCAAGGTCATGCGAAAGGCGTGAGCAGGGAAAGCGACGGGACGGGGTTGAAAAAAAGCGGAGACGACATACAGGCCTTTGCATAAGAAACCGAGCTAGAGACGGTGTACGGAATGTCGGGCCACTGCTGGTGAAGTGCGCTGCGGTCGATGATCCTGATAATATTTAGAGCGAATGAGTGTCTCGAGCCAAGGAGAGAGCCAGAAGATCCTTACTTGGGAGGGAGACAAGCAGGACACAACTTTGTCCCCAAGTCCCATTGCCGCGAAGCCTCGAGCTTTCCGCATTCCTGTAAGCAAAAGAGATCAGCGTCTTCAGAAGAATGATTGTTCCGCCCACGGGATGGACCTACGTCACAATGGTCGTCAAGCAAGTACGAGACCATCTTAGGCTCAGGCCAGCCGGGGATGATCGTGTCGAAGTAAGTGTTGTAGATGACCTTCCAGACGTATTTTCCCTGGCTGGAGAGCATCACCGAGCGGAACGTCTTGGTCAAGCGAGTAAGGCGGAGGAGGTCCAAGGGCGTAAGGTAGAGGCAGATCTGTGCCCGATCGAGAATCTGTCAAGCAGACTAATCTTAAACAGTACCGTAAAGTTTTAGATACCTCAAGGAACACGTCGATGGGCAAACTCCCCAGGGACACGATCCCTTTAGTATCAGGGAGCTCAACCTTGGGTGGCGTTTCCACAGGGCTAGGTTCCCGCTTCTCAACCTTGACCTGGGTGGGCTTATACTTCTTGAACGCGCTCCATACATTCCTAGTCTCGACTACGTCGTCCGATTCGTAACGGTCGGCGACCTTTCTCTTGAGCGGGTTCAGGGTGGCTTGGCGGCCGAGGGAGGAGACCCTGGAGGGGAGCATCGTAGAGGAGTTGTATATAGGAGGGCGGATCGCGATTCGTGGTCGAAGGAAGTCGGTGGTGGTTGAGTTACGCCAGCAGTTTGTTAAGGAGGAACTGGTGGTTGTAAACTGAACGAAAGTCCAGGAAAGGGAATGAATTGATTATATAACACCCGCTTCAAGCTCCGACACGGACTCGTCCGCTTATCCCCGTTCCTCGGTTTTCGAGGACTGGCGGTTTCTTCAGCCTTCGCTCTTCCTCGTCGCAGATAAATGAAAAATAGGCTCTGCGATGTGATGGTCAGCAAGTGGAAGGGCCATCGTTCTAGCGGAGATGACCGGTTCCTGGCTTACCTTACGGTGCCCAAGGCAACAATCCTCGCCGCCCATCATGTCTTGAAGACTTCCAGCATTTGGTTCATCAGTGCTTCTATTGCGCTTACTTCGATGATCGAGCTGCTTCCTCTTGGCTCCTATCGTGATCCTATTCTACTTCTGGGAATGACAAACCTTCCGCCCGTGTCGGGCTCATCCATTTGATCGCCGGTGTGGTGACTGGTCGAAAGGCAACCACACATTAGATCGAAGAAACCGAGACCTTCCTTGTGGATGCATCAAAAATCACTGGTCCAGCTTTGTCTTCAAGGTGACAGGTTTGCGATAACAAAAGCCTTCAGGATGCTCTATCCTTTGGAAGTCACAAGACCGTCGTGAAGCGCTCCCATTCTGTACAAGTTGAGCAAGCGACCACGACACCAACATCACCCATAAACGGATAATGGATATCAAGGCTACACTATTAGCATTCATATTCTCAAGTGATCATGATTCCAAATGGACTAACCGTACCATGCCAACGCTCTTCCACGTAAACTACCTTGTCTTGGTAACTCTATTCAAATAAAGACTAGTTATGTCTTACTCCCAAAAATTCATGTGCCAACACGCCTTTCCTTCGAATCATCGTGACTCTTGCGGGCCCGATGATTGGCTACGGTCTCAAGTGATCCGCCTTGCACTTTGTCACCACACGAGGAGCGACTATTTGTGGATGACGGTGCCCATATGCCGCTTCTCGATCGGTGTGAAAAATGGCCGCCGGTGAATCCTCACTTCTCCGGAGACATAGATTCTCCACCCTTCCACGCTCGTCTTGTGGTCGAGAACGCTGCTTCCCTACGCAAGCTTCCTTCTTGAATCACTCTGATTTGCGGCCCGAACATCCGGACACGCTAATGAGCGCATGTACGACCCCATCATGGTGGGGTTTGTCGGTGTAGAAGCAATCTCTTTTGACTCGTCGTCTCAACATTATGGAATTAGAGTAGTGATGACCGTATAGCTGACATCATTACGTCGTGTATCTATCCAAGGAAAAAACTACAATATACTTTAGAACAAGTCGGCTAATGATTTGTGAGTAGGGGGGAGAGATAATATGAGAGGCCAAGACGAACATAGGAATGCAAACTAAATTACTCGACCAAGTCCTTCGCTATGCATAAACTACCGACGAATCACAACAGCTGTCAGCGCCGGCAGCACGATCCAACCATTCTCCCTTGAACTATGGTGTTCGTCTCGGTGGTGAGCCTCCGATAGTCTTCGTTTTCCCTGGGCCTGTCGGGGAACGACTCGTCGGTTGGGGGTTGACGGCGTTGCCCACGACTGGCGGAGCCGCAATCCGTATCGGGACTATTGGACGGGTGGAATACTGAAACACGGGCTTCAGAGGTGGGTCGGGGTCAGGGGTTTGCCATCGCGGTCCCGGCGGGTCCGGGTTCCGCTCTTCGACTCGTGCTCTATCGTAAGGCCCTGACCGTTCGGAACGATCGACTCTCGGCGGCGACTCCGAGTTGGCTAACCGCGGTCTCTTGTTCTTTTCAAAGGGACGGACGAATTGAGCGGATGTAGTGGACTTTGGAGGTAGGAAGTCGAAGTTGGTTGGACTTGGAAAAGAGGGGAGGCGGCCGCCACCGAGCGGCGACGACGAGGATGAGCGCCCAGGAGGGGAGGATGGATCGGAAGGCGGTGATGTAGGTGCTGACGTCGATGACAACAGCTCCCGAATGTTGGGGAGTCGAGGGACGTCCTGTCGGCTGGAGGGGTTGATGGACGGTAGACGGAGAGAATCGGGTGGTCCCATAGATGGCGGTGCTTGACTTACGCGAGGTGGCGATGACCTTGACATCGATCGTTTTGCAAGGAGCTGGGTTTAAGAGGCTCGGACGGATGATCGTTGCACTCAGACGGGGGCTTTATATCTCATGATCGAATGGCGAGGGACCGAGCGCTTGGAAGGGGAGAAGACGTCTGTAGAAGAGATGACGATTTGCCGCTGACCGCCCACGAGATGATCGAGCCATCGTTGCAACCCGCTGGTCAGTCAGCAACCGCCACAGCGAGCGCTCCTTGGCTGACGAGCACCGTAAAACCGGGGCCCTCGATCGTTCGCACCTTCTTGGGGGGGAGGTGTGTGCCGGCAAAGAAGAGTCCATCTTCGGGGCAGAGGGACCCGAGCGATCGGTAAAGCCCCAAGTGGCTTTACGTTGGATCAGGCAATAGCGGAGAACCGAATCGCAGAGGAGCACTTAATCTCTTCTCGGCCGGGGGGGATTTTTTCTTAGTGGACGGCAGCCAGATTGGGGAGTCAGAGCTAACGGCATGTAGCCGGGTGATCGAAAAGATCACCGAGACGAGCCATCAGAATAGGCAAAAGTGTTCTTGTCACACGCTAAGCTCGGTTTCAGACGTCGCAAGCCTCACTTCGGCGCCCGTCCACGCATCAGCACGTTCGCCGTGACGCTCGGAGCAAAATAACTTTATCATCAAACCGAGGTCACGTAAACCGATCGAGCGTTTAATGAAGCGAATAAGACAGTCTGGCTCTGAGCATCGCAAACAGGTTCTTCTGACTCCAAGAACCCCATGGTTGTCTGCCGACTGGAGGATCTGCGAAGTGCTGCGCAATGGGAGAGCAGCGAGGGAAAGAACGGCATTTCGGAGTGGACCAGAGCCCAGTTCGACTAATCCAAATCGCGGGACAACCTGATCCATGGGTCATCCCACTTTTACGTCACGTCGATAAACGGATTAAAGCATTGGCTAATTGGAACGCATAGCGTAGCGCTGCAATTCAAAAGCGTCGAAAGGGACGATAGAGTGGGCAGAACACGGTGTAATCCCACACACTATAAGATCACTTATACGTATCGAAAGGAGATTACCGGTCAGGGCACCCGTCCCCTTTCATGGAAGGCGGCGTAACGCGCATGCTTCTACGTATGCGAAAAGGAGACTAGATCCACGCAAAAACAGTCGAGTCGCTGGCCGGGCCGAACGCTGACCCGAAGCGAGGGCCGACGTAAGTTCTAATGACCCAGCTGGCCGAGCATCAAAATGGCTGGTGCTTCCAGTAAAGAACAGCCCAGCCTGAGAGTCCATCCCCCCGCGATAACTTTTCAACCGATAGAATCGCACCGGGCTTGTCGGACACGGGAACGTGTCAAGATCTTCGGCCGACTGTAGCACCTGTGCTTTAGCTGACACAAGCACCGATTTACGCGGGGAGACGTACGTGGGCACCGCCATTGAAGCTGATGACGATCGAGCAAGGGAAATTAGGCGTTTGTGAACTTGCCGCAGGATCAAGGAGATCTGCGAAGATGGAAAGCCACCCGATCGATGGAAGTTTGGAGCAGTGCAAGGCGTTCCTGATCATCCACAACAGTGTAAAAGTCCCAGAGAGTCTAAAAGCGGGGAGGGGTTATGATAAGAACGTGACAATCTCGCGAAGCTGCAGGAGAACCCCAGCACAAGTGGGCTTCTGGCCGTGTTGAGAATGCAGAACCTTAAAACGGGCACCGGCGTATCAGATAGGTACACCAAGCGTAGCCACCGAACCCCTGAGAAGAACCGATCAGAAAATAGTAGCAAGACCCCGTCTCCACTTCTTTCTTCGGAGACGCCACACCACCGCTTGGGAAACGTTGCTGCGGCGAGGTCTAAGCTTTAAAGGGAGAAGAGGGATCGCTGTGTGGGAATAGAGGCATTGTAAGGGTTTGATGTCGACGCGGTCCGATTCGAGGTCGCGTTTGGAACTTGGCAGACGACATGCCATCCTGGGCACATTGCATGGAATCGACCCAGTAGGAAGTGACAGACATCGGGGGCTATTCAGTGGAAATAAATGGCCCCATAGGTTCGGGAGGTTGTTGCCATCGTGGACGCTCTGTTAAGCGCACACGGCCACGTTCCCCCCCAACTCAAGGCGCTGGAGTTGCGGTGATGTGTAAAGCCAAAAACACGAAGAACTTGAAATTCTTCGCTTTCCAAAGCGCTGATAGTACTCCATATGTGGAATACCCCGAGCGGACAGACTCAGAGAGCGTGTTTTGGCAAAAAGGGTGTGGGAGACACAGTCGTACCCCCTCAGGCACGACCTTTCCAAGTTGAAGGATGATTTGCATCCAAAAATGGCACCTTGAAATTCAAGTAAACTTTAGGAGGGTCGCTACTGATTGCGTTCTTCGATTCTGAAGTGAGGCGGAGGGAGGCTGATAGCGTGTGGACGGGATAGTCATACCGCAAGGAGGGTTCGACAACTTGCACAGACAACAAGGGTCCTTCGCAAAGTTATTAGGAATAGTTCGGAGAAATCTCTCGGAAATAGCACACTGTGGCGCCTGAGACTGAAAGAGTCCACTTTGAACCCGCTACTCATGGATTGTTGGGCAATGGAAAGTTGGACTGAAGGCCAAGGGGCCTGACTTGAGGGTGACGACCAACGTATTGGCGCACTGCACTTATCTAGCCCCCCCGAGTAAGGTCAATATCTACCCACAGTTATCGCTACCCCTATTTCACCTGCTTGAAGTCATGCGGAGCTGGAGAGGAGTTGCGTCACGATGCACACGGGCTCTCAGAACTTTGGGAAATCAATACTTAATAGTCTCCATAGTCTAGCTTAGGAGATCAGGGAAGAAAGCGCTGCTACTATCTAATGTCTTGGGACTGCGTGGCTGTCGTTGTAGCTATTGAAACGAATATGATCAGGCATACTATTCCAGCGCCATCATGAAAGGGAAGCTTACTAGTGGATAGTCTCGTCTGCGCATCCAGCTGGGGTGTTGTAAGCGTAGGGTCCTGAAAACAAGTTTCGCGTTAGT
>WSUI01000011.1:111608-131332 GCA_019633595.1 Tulasnella sp. UAMH 9824 | reverse complement strand
GTATCTGATGATACCCGCTACTTGTAGAGGCGATGGGGAAAGTGGTGATCTGTATCGACTGTCTGGTTTAGTAGTAGATACGGTCTGGGCCCATAACCTGTTGAACGCAGCAATTCAGTGATCCCGGGTATCTCACAACAGAGAAGGGGATCAAAGAGTCGATGATGATTCTATGTACAAGTACATCAGGTTTATATAGTAAATGGAGGCAAACAATACCACAACATGTACAAGTCCGCCACAAACAGTTCAACAACAACAACTACACATACATTGTAGAGTAAAACAGGACAATTCACAAGAATATTCCTACACAGGGAAGTAGTGATGGCAAGTGCAATAGAGGTAAAGAGGAGATGCACAACGGAGTGCAACACAAATGCCTAAGAGATGACAAAGGCGGCAAATTAATTGGCAAGAAATGGGAGGATTTCATGACCGAGCATGGCATAAAGCACGAGAAGACAACACCGAACACTCCCCAGCAGATGGCATCGCAGAACGGAAGAATCGGGTGTTAGAAGAAGCGATCACTTCAATGCTTGCACAAGCTAAGCTTCCCAGAGCACTGTGGCACCAAGCTCTCCAATTAGCTATTTGAATCACGAATGCGAGCCCATCTTCAGCCGTAAAGGATATGACACCCTATGAGGCATCCCATGGCAAGAAGCCTGACCTCAGCATGCTCCGGACATTTGGCTGTTGTGCATACATTCATGTGCAGAAAGAAAAGAGAAAAGACGCGAAATGGCACACTCAACGTTGCATTTACCTCAGTTTTGAGGATGGGTACAAAGGCTTCAAATGCTACAATCCCGAAACGAGCCTATTTGTCATCTCCAGAGACGTAGTATTCGACGAGGAACGGGCTACAAAAATAAAGGGAAGATGGAACCAGCACCTACACCTCCCCTGATCAAGAAAGAGCCCAAGTCTCCAATGCCAGTCCACTTCCCGTACACTCGGTCACCCGAACGGAAGAAGAGTAAAAAGGGGAAAGGACACAGAGAGCTCAACGAACTCGGACGAGACTCATGGTCTGTAGACCCAGAGGGGTACAATCGCCATAACCGAATAACTGGCAAGAAAAGGCAATGATCCGTCGAACGAGCTGAGGAACTGGTCGTCCCTGGAGCCAATGCACCTGGGGAACCCTTACGACGAGGCACTAGGAACCGCCAACCTCCAGCAGAGGATTGGAAAGCCCAACCGCATCAGAGGAAGAGGCTAAAATCTGCCTTTGATCTCCTAGTAACAAGGAAGTTAGTGATGAGGACATGGAAGACGGAGAAACCCCAGAACCCTCAGGAAGTGGCCAGCGGCACCAAATCGAAATGGAGGAAGACGACCTCTATGACAATTATCCTGCACCTTCAGGGGGTGTACAGAACGCGAACTCCGAGGCTGAAGTTGAAATGGAAGTTACTCCTGAGCCTCTCGATGACGTGTTTCAGGCACTGGAAATCGTTTATCCCAACAATGAACTCCTGTCTTTCGAAGAAGCCACCGAGCGAGCCTTCAAAGTTGCAGCCGACAACACTGAACCCCGATCATTTGTAGAAGCCATGTGCTGCCCTGACAAGAACAAATGGTTCGATGCTGCAACAACCGAAATCCAGGCTCACATCGACAACGGCACTTGGGAACTCATACAACTTCCCCCAGACCGCAAGGCAATTGGTTCTCAATGGGTCTTCAAGGTCAAACGTGATCCAAATGGCAAAATTGAACGGTACAAAGGTCGACTTGTTGCTCAAGGCTTCTCCCAACGCCCAGGCATCGACTTCCATGAGGTATTCGCACCACAATGCGCTGGGGAGCCCTCAGGACCATCTTCGCCCTGGCTGCCATTGAAGACATGGAAATCGAATCTGTTGACATTTCCAACGCCTACCTAAACGGTGTCTTACCAGAGGGAGAAGTTGTCTACATGCGTCAGCCTGGAGGATTCCATGAAAAGGGCGATAATTGGGTATGCCGGCTCAAGAAAGGGCTCTACAGTCTCAAGCAATCTGGACGCCTATGGTATCAACGACTAGGAGAGGAACTCGAGAAGATTGGATTCAAACGACTCGTCTCTGACCCCAGTATCTATGCATGGGAAAGAGATGGTGTCAAGGTCATTCTTCCTGTATTCGTCGACGATCTCACCATCGTGTCCAAGTCAAAAACCAAGGTCCAAGAAGTCAAGGATGCTCTAGCAAGGGTCTTCAAACTACGCGACTTAGGCCCCACTACTTTCCTCCTTGGTGTTCAAATTACTCGTGATCGTCCTTCGCACGCTCTCCATCTGTCCCAACGCCAATATGTCATCGATCTCCTCGAACGATTTGGAATGGCAGACTGCGCTTCAGTCCTTAATCCAATGGTGCCTGGTCTGAAGCTCACCAAAGACATGTTGCCCACCACTCAAGAAGAGAAGGACGAGATGAAAAATGTCCCATATCTCAACGCTGTTGTGCCCTGAACTACTTGGCCATCGCTACTTGTCGCGACATCTCCTACACTGTCAGCAAACTTGCTCGCTTCAACTCCAACCCCGGCATTGAACATTGGAAGGCAGTCAAACACCTCTTCCGCTACCTCCAGGGAACCAACAATATGAAGCTGACCTATGCACCTGATCCCAACATTGTTTCCATCTTCGAGACATACACCGACACTGATTTCGCTGGAGACAAAGAAAACGGCAAGTCAACCAACGGCTATAGTGTTAAGGTTGGAACGGGCGCGGTATCATGGGCCAGCAAGCTCCAGGGGGTTGTTCGCAAAGTCTTCCACTGAGTCAGAATTTTACGGTGCCGGCTTTGCAGGAACCGAGATCAAGTGGCTTCGCAATCTCCTCCAAGAACTGGGCTATTCACCCCCCTGGCCATCTCCTCTCTTCGTTGACAACCAGTCCACCATCCAAGTGCTCAATGATGCAGTTCACCATTCATGCATGAAGCACATTCCAGTTGCGGAGTTCTGGATTTGTGATGAAGTCTCAAGGGTCAAGTCCATTTCGGTCCATTCTTGCCCAACTGAAGACAGGCCGGCTGATCTTCTCACCAAAGCTCTTTCTCGCCCACTGGTCGAACATCTCCGAGAGCGAATGGGACTACAGCTTCCTCCCTAGAGGCACTTTGTCGAGGGGGTGTGTTGCACTGGGTTGTCCGTCTCCTCTTTACCTCTATTGAACTCGCCATCATCACTTCTATATATATGGAAATATTCTTGTGATTTGCCCTATTTTACTCTGCGATGTATATGTAGTTGTTGTTGGATTGTTTGTGGCGTACTTGTACATGTTGTGGTATTGTTTGCTCTGTTTTACTATATAAACCTGATGTACTTGTACGTAGAATCATTATCGACTCTTTGATCCCCTTCTCTGTTGTGAGATACCCGGGATCACTGAATTGCTGCGTTTAACACCACGCAGGGGAACGAAGGAAAGATGGATACGAGGGCTCTGTGATGCGTGCTTCTCATATGGGAGAGTGTTATTGGTCACACGTATGGTACCGGATGCAGGGGAAAATCGTCCCAACACCTTTCAACCTTGCCCGCGATGTAGGCAATGTGGAGTAGAAGTTGTATGGACCTGCTTCCCAACACTAGGGGGTACCAACAAGAGCCCAGGCGATGTGTGCCGAAGGATTGCTTAGAGGTAGCCCTGTGATATAGGGTATGTACTCAAGGTACTTCGCAGTTTTGGTCAAGACGTTCACAAGGAGTGGTCAATTGAATGTCACTTGTGAGGTTGTCAGAAGGAGTTCGATACGTGGATGTTGAGGAGGGGAGATCAACTGTCTGTTTTAGTTTTTAGTTACAGTCTGGGCCCATAACCTATTAAACGCAGCAGTTCGGTGATTCCAGGTATCTCACACTGAGAGGGAAATCAGAGAGTCGATAATGATTCTACTTACAAGTACATCGAGCTTATATAGTAAAACGAAGCAAACAATACCACAGCATGTACAAATACGCCACAAACAACACAACAACAATTACATATACATCATAGGGTGAAACAGGACAAATCACAAGAATATTCCCATATATAGAAGTGAAGATGGCGAGTTCAATAGAGGTGAAGAGGAGACGCACGACTCAGTGCAACAGACAAAGGCCTTGTCTTCATATCTCCATGGAACACCCGGAAACTCATTCCCATCAAATGCCACATCTCCGGGGATGACAAACCGATTGTTTCTGTGCAGTAGCACCGGAAGACCCTCTACCCATTCTCCAAACTTAGGTAATTGCACCCCCCAAGTCTGACATTTGCCCTCCTGCCCATGGCCCTTTTGTGTTCCACAGAGGCCTGCTATAGCCACTCCCTCTCCAGCCGGTAACAGGGTATCATGAACACATGGGTTTCATTCAGGTGAGCAGAGTTGCTGCATCAAGGGGATGTACTGCACCCACTTCGGCACAATAGTACTCATACCTGCCAAGACATGGTTTGAAATAGGATACATAGTGACTCTGGATACTTAGTATTTTACCCATCCTTGACCTTGTCTTTCACGGATCAAAGAGCCGTCAGATGGTTTCTGATGCTACCTACAAAGCTGCCTTGCCACCAGGCAGATAAGTTCATTTCCAGGATGAGCTCTCCATAGGTTGGCTTGTCACTTGGAGGTACTAATCTCCCTCAATACCATTAAATCAACAGTCAAATAGAACCATCTAGTCGCCAAAGCACATGGTGAAGGGCAAGGGGATGGGCTTGGACCCTGAGATGTAGGACAGGGATACAGGATTACGCGCTCCGCCTTCGGCTTCCCCATGAGAAGCCGTGTTCGGTGAAGAATGTCATCCTAGAGAGATACACATTTCTACAGGCTAACAATACAAAAGGTTACACATGGATTTCTTGTTGAGTGTTAAAAGGCTTAGGATTAGTGTCAAATGTTTACTTGTCTCTCTTACATAGGGATGCTCTACTACTGCCCGTGTTTCAAATACCGTGGTAGAAACACTATTATATTATTTCACCACACCCGGTCTAAAACCGTTCCTTGTCATATGTCTAAACTTCTACTTTTGAAATACACGTCGCTCATGCTTGTGGGCAGGCTGCCAATACGTCAGCAATACCGGATCTCCCTCTTGAGATCGAGCCAAGAGAACCGAGAACAATAGGTTTCTAAGGTTCGGACCTGTTTTTCTCTTTCCTGTGTGATATACACGACCGTTGCGATAAATGTGCCTTGTAATCCAGGGTATCCGTTCATTGTAATGCGATCGGTTAAACTATACATGTAGTACTATAAAACAAGCATCCGAAACCATACAGCAAGTTGTGTCGGCCAATGACTCGCGGACCACTCCATCAACTCCCACAAAGTCGAGACACAGAAAAACTCCCCAAGTGGCCACTATCCCTCCTGTTGAGGGTTGAATATGGCTAAGACCCCACCACTCGGCGTCCTCCCCCCATCTTTTGCCTTGAGGGACCGAATTCCGGAATTTCCTTTCAGAGTCACGTTTGGCATTCTCAACGGTTTGTGACCACCCGACACTGGTGTTTCTGCAGGCGAGGGTACGCGCGGGAAGGGATACTGACTAGATGGCGGCGGGGAAGCAGATGACGAGGTCGAGGATCGTGGGGGGGTCTGTGGAGGGGCCGTCTGCTCTCCAGGGATAGTTTGAGGAGTTGCTGGTGTTGGCTCCGTCGCTGGAGCTGTCATTTTGTTGGGGAGCGGTGCAGGCGGTGAGGATGACGAAGGTACGGAAGAATCCCAGTCCTCGTCATCATTCAAGTCGAAACTGTCGTCCGTATTTGTTGTTATCTTCCCAGAGGATGCTTTGGTCGAGTCTGTCATGACAGATGTTCGTTTTGCCTCATGCTCATTTGGGGGGAGCGAAGAGACCGGTTGTCCAAAGTCTTCATCATCTTCGAAATCGTCGCCTGTGAAGCTCTCTGACGTGTTGGTCAAGGAAGAAGCTCTGCGATCGACATGTTGAGGCTTGCCGCGCCAAGCATCAGGCCCGTCATCTGGAGGGTTGACAGGATCGTCGGCTTCAAAAAGTTCATCGGAACCTCGATCTGCCTCCAATTCATCCTCAGGGTCGGGGTCTGGATCCGAGAAGGATTCTAGGTCATCAGGGTCTGACCAGTTTGGTGGTTCGTCTTGAATGGTGAATATTGGCTTGTGGGTTTTAGCGAACTTTATTACGTATGCATAATCAGTAAATCAATCGCCGATACGATGAAAATAATTGCTATCATACCTCCTGAGCCCTCGCTCGCAGGTCAGTCCAATCCGCCTCATCTTTGCACAGGAAGCCAAGGAGCATGCTCGGATCCATATGACTCAGAGGCATCTTTCTAACCTTATCGCAGTGGAAGGTTTTCAATTCGCTAGGCGAGTATGCAGTTGCGAAATGGTATGTTGTTGGGTCCACACCAGCGGGTAGCCCAGCGACGGAACTGAAACTTGAGCCACTAGGAGAAGTTCCTGGCGCCCCAGTTGATGCCTGTTGACCATGACCGTGCTGACTCCCTTGGCTTTGAGATAACGGGGAAGGTGAGAGGGGAGCATGCAGAGAGAACGAAGCACTAGATGAAGCAGAACCGGTCCGCGAATTCGTCGGTGAACCGTTTGTGTTGCGGCGGTGCTTCAGCTTAATGCTACCGCTTCTAAAGCGGCCGCCTTTACTGAGTCCCGTGAGCGAGACGTCGCCAATGCTTTTCTCGAGTTCGCGATCTGGCGTCGAAGGTCGACCGGAAGAACCTCTTCTCTGCTGGACCGAAGCCTTGTCATCGGCAGAATCGGGCTCAAGATGGGTATTTGCAGTCGTCGCGGGTGAAGCAGGAGTGAAGACAGGAGGGGGTGGACGAAGGGGTACTGCCGGTCGAGTGTGGTGTGGATCGAGGTAGAAAAGAGACCCTGCTTGTTGTCCCACGAAGTAATAGGAAGAAGAGGGGCGTCCGCCAGAGATCCCAACAGATTGAGGCCACGTGAATATTTCCTAAGGGCGTTTACTGGTATTAGCCACATGAGTTCTGCATGATGGTGAAAAGCCTTACCTTGAGACCATCGTGATATACAGGATTGACTCCATCGATGCCAAGCCGTATGCAAATCAACAATAAAACAGCTCGACCTCCCCACTTGCTTCTTCTCGAAGTCTTTAGAGTATCTGCGGGATCCACGTTTTGGTTGGATGCCGCATATATATCGGTCGCGAACACTTCGCCGCTTGATGAAACCGAGACCGAAAGCCCAGCCTCGGAGAACGAACCCGTCAACCGCCTAGGAAGAAACTCGATTAGATGAGACGAGGCCCTCAAATAATAGCGTGATACTGACTTGATAGCGCCAGCAGCGATGCTCGGACCGAACCAACACCCCACATCTGTCCCAAGTTCTTTTCCTGCCAGGACCATCCTGTGGACGCCGAAAGGGCACAAGATGGAAGGCGAATCCATGAACCAAGTAATAATTTTAACGTAGGTTGCATATTCTGAAGTGAAGGTGGGGTTCTGAGGTCGCCTCCAGTCTGCTCAAACTTAGGCTTTAGTAATATTCAGCTTTCTCGACAATTAGCCCTTACCTCGCCCAAGATGCAAGTGGACAAGAGCTGTTGCTAGCAAGCTTTGCCCTGTCCTCACCATGCAACCCCAGCCAGAATCGCTCGTCCAGCTCTTTTCTCCTCCCCACCACTTCCGCGGCGGACTCTGCACAGACTGAGAAATGATGATCGGATCCACTTCCCTAGTGGCTTCCAACTCAGCCAAAGTAATGTCCCTAATAGGGAAGTACTGAGAACGATAGGTCATCCATACACAAGATGTAAAATCGTCGTAAAAGGCCGATGGCCAGGATAGGGGAGGGTCCTTGGTCTTGTTACTCGAGGCCGAGCCGCCGCCGCTGAGAGATAAAGATAGAGATTGCAGAGATGGATTTCTGTGGTAACCAGTTGAGCCGCGAGAGATTGTGGGAGGTGTGCTTCGACGCGTAGTACCATGACCGACATCCGTGGAATCGCGTCGGTGGCCACTTCCTCGGCCCAAGTGCTCGGGATAGACCCCATGTGCTGGGGTTGGACTTGGAGGTTCGTAGCCGGGGTGCCTGACCCCCATGAGCCAAATGGGGTCTGTGCATTTGTCCGGCTGCGCATCGCTATCAAGGAAATAGCGTACTGCCTTCTCCAGCCCACCACCGAGGCCCTTTGCTGGATGGCGCGCAACGTTGAAGATTGTGGAGGATTTGTGCTTAGGCGAGGTTTGAGGAATGACCGTGGCCTGCGAAGACGAAGGCGCTAGAGAAGTAGAAGGGAGGTCTGTGGAGGACCCGGCGAAGCTCTGGGAGAACCATCCTGAGAGACGGCTTGAGATATCTGTGAGAGCGCGGGCTGTGGTCGGTGATGCTGACGCAGCTGACGGATCATAACTAGAATACGCAATTGTCAGAGGGCGGTCGATGGTAACGCTGCGACGTCCTGATCGAGGGATGGGCTGGGACGTCGGGTTCTCGGTGTTGGTCGGTGGTCTGAAGAGCGACGGAGGCTCGACGATCACGGGGGTTTCGGATAAGGAAGCAGCGTCGTCATTGGATTCCCGCGACTCTTCAGAATTGTCTTGAGCGGTTAGAGGGGGTAAATTGTCGGATGCTCCGAGTTGGGTCTTGGATGATTTCTTGAGGAGACGTCGCGTGTGGTTGGCGTGACCGGGTTGCGAGAATTCGGGGATAGGTCCAAAAGATGATGGAGGATGATCAGGCGTCGAGCGAGGGTTCCGGTGAAAGATCTTGTTGATCTTTTGGGAAGAAGGTGTGCCAGCAGTGGAGGAGGGGGACATGGGAAGGGTGAATTCTGAGGGTTTGGAGGTAGTCAAGATCCCAACGTCCAGGATCGCACACCTGTGAATTGACTTACGGGTCAGTCAGAGATAGGGAATTTTCTTCGTCGTAGCAGTCGTAATCGAGCGCTTCAGAAATTACAGGAGGAGAGAAGAGGCAAAGGCGGAGAGGTCGATTCCAGCGACCTTGTCGTCGCAAGTGCAGTGGCGGCGATGCAGTGGAGATTCCCGCGGTTGAACTTCACATCTACGGGCCTCCCTAAGTACCTCAACCTGGACTATCACCAACCTTATCGAGTACCTCGTGCAAAGCCTAGTGAGCCTTCATAATCATTTAAGCCTTTGTACGAGATTTGCTCGCATACCTAGTCGCCAGCAGGAACTCACACTTTGTTGCGATTAGCCGCCCATCCACTGGAAGGTGACAAAGCAACACCACAAAAAAGCGGAGTCCGTTGTGAGTCATTCGCAAATATACCTTATAAACCAGTTTAGCCCACGGAGAGCTCTCAGGGCCGTTAGATTCGTCTACCTATATCGGGCCCGCAACAACGAGACGTCTGAGGTACCAACCCATGTCAAGCTCAGTGTATACACCTTTTACTTCCTCAACCGATGGTCGGCTACCAGAGCCACCATCTCCAAAGTCCCCTGGGGATCCAGCGCCCGTTGTAGTCTACAAGATTGACTGGTCAGCCGTCGGGTTCCCAGAATATAAAGGCAAATTCGCTCTTGTCCTCGATAATGTTTTTAGCCCCGCCGAGTGCGCCAAGTTACTCGAAGCGGCAGAATCGGCAGGTACTTGGTCAGTTGCCAAGGTCCACGCGGATCCGGAAACCGGAATCGAAACAGGCTTCGTCGATATGCGGTATCGTAACTCTGGACGGATCATGCTCGACGATTTCGAACTTTCCGACTGGATTCTGAACAAATTGCGCCCATACATCGAGGAAATCGAATTTGTCCCCAGCGGCAAGTTTAGGATGTTCAACAGAAGTCCAGAGAACAAAGATGTGGTCCAAGTCCAACTTTCTCGTCTGAATGAGCGGCTGCGGTTTCTGAGATATGGTCCCGGAGAGTTTTTTGCTAGACATTGTGATGGAAGTAAGCAGTAATTCACAGCTCGTTCCCGCACATTTGACTGAGCCCATCCTCGAAGCATACTTCACGGCCGACAGGTCTGAAGTCTCGTACTTTACCCTTCAGATCTACCTGAACGGTGACCCTAAAACATTAAAAGGGGGACCGACGAGATTCGTCAGTCTGCAGCCCAAGCCGCCGGGCCACCCGGGCCACCTCGATGTCGATCCCCGGATGGGACGGGCCATTGTTTTTCAACAGGCCGGTCTGCTGCACAGCGGGGAAGAGGTCCTTGAGGGGGAAAAGTTTGCCATGAGGACAGATCTCATGTACAAACGCGTAGCGCCCCCTCCCAAACCTTCTAAGAAGGAATGCGTGTCCTCATCAGATGAATCCGACTAAATCGCCTTTGACTCGGATCGTCACTTCGTTCGTGACAGTGTAGGAGCAAGCTCATTTCTAACAAGGACCTTACGCATAAGGTCCTCTCCGGGATAATCATGTACATAAATCTGCTTTCTGGATGAGATTTGTATTGAAATTCACGGCCAAGTCAACTCCGCAACACTGATGGGGGCAGGAATCAGACGAATGTCATAGATACCAGCTTGAATCCACGTTTCACCTTTGAGGTTCTCAGCTTGAGCATGCATAACTCTGCGAAATTTGTTCAAAATGACTTACAAACCCTCCGTCCGACAAGCCAGAACCACCCAAGCACCCAGATTCTTCCAGAAAATCCTCCGACTCGCCGTCCAGTAAACATTTTGAACCATTCCTCGAGCGCGATGCCTAGAGCCTGAATTGTGAAGAAATAAAATGTTGACCAAGGAAATGCAGCAGCCCCGTCCGCAAGAAGCATTACACTGGTAACCGCAGCGTAAGTAGGTATCCTGTATAAGATCCCAACCCGTTTCCTACCTATGAAAGAACCCACTACTTGCAAAGGCACCGATCAATAGGCCAGAACGGCCAAACAAATGCGATAGCGGATAGCCGCCCGTCAGGAGAAAAGTGCGACGAAGAATCTAATACGATGGGAGATTTTGTCAAGATCTTACTTTCAAATCGCACAGCCGCACTTCGTCTCCGTACCTGATGCCAGCGGGTGGCCCAAAACTCGTGCAGGTTGTCCGACAGCCAAGGCGCGCCAAACAGCGGCGGCCACTGGTCGTAAGTCTGAGCTGGTACAAAAGTCACAGCAAGGACGGCAATCAAGTCATACACCAAGCTGAGGAATGCGGGAACTCCAAAAATGAATGCTCCCAATGCCGACGCCCTTTTACTGATTGGGAGATCACCAAGGTTGAGGCTACCAGATGCAATAGCCCGGATGGAAGGATCACGAATGCAATATGTGCTGACGAAATCCGATATGAGGTAGTTGACTGGTATGCTGAATCGTAGCTTCGAAGTCAAAAATTGTTTCTCGGTGCGGACAACCGGGCTGGCCAGTGAGGTTGGCGGAAGCTTGAGCCCAGTTCCCTGTCCGAATTCGTATCCAATCCCTCGCAGATTGATCGAAAGAGCGATGGTATCCCAAATAGTTTGAATCCCTAGATGTCGTAGGCCAGTCGTTGGGGAACTATGGGCTTGCAGAACGCGGCGCAGCGGTCCTTTCAACAACCCGAACTCAACACAGCGGACCGCGAGGAGGAGGCCTGACATGGCTGAAAAAGCACGGAACAAAGGATTTTATTTAACATATGAACACTTGCGAGTACGCACAACGAACACTCACTTGTAACGACATTGATTAAAAGTCGCCCTTTAGGTGCCCACCTGACGGCGAGGGCCAGAAGTAGGAAACAAGGCGCGGCGATTGAACTGACGGCAAGCCGTAAGTTCCTTGTGTGAGGTCGTTCTACAAGGTAACATAAGAAGAGAAAGAGGCATAATGGGATGGGAAGATATACTATAGTTCGCTCGACGCTGGCATCGACGCGATTTGCTTGGGAAGGATGCCTCAGCCAAACGAGGATATCTCGAACTGGTTGCTCAAGGTCGAACGGTGCTCTCATGTTGATTGTGTTGATCACAACAACGGGTGCCCGCTGTTCAGTGGAGGTCGGTCAAGGTTGAGAGCTGAATGACGGTCAAAATCCTCCGACGCCGCGACCTTTCAGGGTGCAGCGTGGTGTTCCCGGGTAGCTTTCGCCTATCCAGTCAAATGGCACCCTTCCGGTTACCCTCACACTCCAGAGCGCATATAATCGTTTAATGCGCACGCGTTGCAGAGGTTGACTAAAGCAGCACTGTACAGCCAATCCTTTAACGGGGTTACCTCACGGCGAGATCCATGTTATCATTTCTTTCGATCTAGACTCACTCCAAACCTATCATATCCGTGCAACAATATTATGATCCGACCTACTAGAGCGTTCTTAAAAACCCCTCACTTGACAGGTTATCGATTTGTATCTATACGTCTTCCGAATCTCGACCAGATGGCTCTGCGCTTCCTGCCCTTCCGCCTGCAGATGGCGTACGGACCGATGCGCACAGAGCGAACACCTACATAGCTATATCTCAGAGGGTACTGAAACTCATGATTTTGCCCACCGCCCACTGAAAGGTCGTGCGGTAAAATTGCCTGTATTGTCTATGCAATGTGTAAACCATGTGGTTATTCCGGAAATGGATGATACATCATGTAATAAAGGTAGAGCTATAAACCCCTTGCCAACACGTTTAAAGGCATTGTGAATAGTAGTCGTTGGAGTATGTGCATGTGTATGGTGATGCGCACACAGTGGGGCCGCTGTAGCCAATACCTGTGAAAGCCGGAGGTTAGTGCGGTGCGGTTGTAGAACGCGGAGTCGCGGACCTCCACATTGAGCATAGTGAGCAGCGGTTCCTCCAGAGCTACTAGCAGTGGTTGTAGAAGATGTCTTTGTGGTGGTGGTTGTCGTGGTGGTGGTTGTCGAGGTTTTGGTCGAGGTGGTCGTCGGTGAGGTCTAGCGCAAGCCCAAGGAGAATGTCAGGTATTTTGCATGCGATGCATAATGTCCACGAATTCATGCCTTGCTTGTAGTGGAGGATGTCTTGGTTGTTGTCGTACTACCACTGCTTCCCGGGCAAGTAAACACTGCAGGTCCGGGGATGGTATAATTGGTAACGGCGGGGTAATAAATGTTGATCTTGATGCCTGGATCGGTTCCGTGATAGGCTCCGGGGAAGGACACTGTTGAAGGCTGTACGCTGCCGCCGCCACTATGCTCGAGGGCCAGTAAGTAAAGCGGACTGTTCCAATATCTACGCCAAAGCTTCGGCTTACGTGATATTAATCTGTGCACACTCCATCTGAATACCAGAGCGTTTGTTAGTCAGTATATCAAAAACCTAGCTCTGACGGCGTACATAGAACTGGGCACCCGGATAGGACGAGGCGCCATGCAGAGCGACTGGAGTGCAGTGGTCAGCGCCGCGCCGGTTTCTGGACAAGCCATGAGACCCACTCATTTCAGCACGAAGGAAATAATTGCCAGGAGGGATACAGCTGGGAATCTTGATTGTGTGCAAGCCCTTGGCATTGTACATTCTGGTTACACCCCAGGTTGTTCCGTCGAAACCATCTTCCTGGATCTTGAACCAGCCGAGACCCGTGACATCGGTTTGAGTTGCGTCGGGGACTCTAGGGGCTGGGTCAGAGGGAAAACAAAGAGCCTGGTAGAAGTGAACCGTACTTTGCAAGATACGCGATTGTAGGACCCAGATGCCCAGGGTCCACGGGATCAGCTGAATCCGCAGCATTGTAGCCGTTGGGTTGGAGGACATGATGCCACTCTGCTTGTACCGTTGCACCCGCAGGGACGTCGATGACGGTTTGTGAGTATGGAGTGACGAGTGGATTGGGACCACCATTGCAAATGATGTCGTTGGAGTCGACATCTGTAATGGGGCCATCATACTAGGAACCAAAGGACAGCTTAATTCGACGTGTGAAAATATTGAGAAGCCGACGCTTACTGTAGGGTATCGAATACCGTTCAGATAACCTAGGAGCATGGAGGATTAATTCATGACTTTGAGGACGAGTTCCACAAACAAGTCTAAACCTTGATCAACGCCATTGACCCAAAGCTTTTGGAAAATGGTATGAGCGTTTGAACCTCCCACCAAGAAAGCGGCGAGAACAGCGAGAACGTGCTGAGGAATCATGGGAACAGAAGGAGGCAGAGTGAGACCACGAGAGGAAGAACCGGCTCTAAGCTCATGGCAAGACCTGTTATATAGTCCTTTGGCAGTTCTAAACAAAGATCAAGTTTAACAGGCCGGGCTTCACCGAATCCGAGATATCAACGACCTTCGGGTAGTGACCGGTTAATCATATCATTGGACCAAGAGGACCGAAATATCTTCGGATGGCAGAATTGCGCACGCTAACCGAAGAAGTAATGCGGGATCTTGTAAAAGTTCGGGAATTCGAAGACTGTGACGGTTGGTCTAACGTCGGAGGATTGTCGCGCACTCAGTCAGGCTCTGTCCATTCGGATTTCCTGCCAGTTCGCAAGAATATCGAGAAGACTCGGCTTAAAGTGGTTTTCGGGAAGCTTTGATTGACAGACCGGTGTGGTGGAGATGAATACCTTGACGGGCAACTCTCAGCTTGCACAGATGCTTGCCGTCGTCCCCGTCCACCCTTGAGCATTAGGGTTAGACTACAAAGTACCTAGTGAATGCCTCGAGCTGGATGTCCTATCGGTAACAAAATAAATTGGCGTGCTCTCGGCTGGTTCTGCCTCAAGTTTCTTTTGAGCAGCGGAGTTGGATGATAACTGCTCGCGGTCCGGAAGCAACCTGTCTGTGGGTGAGGAAATTCTCAGCTCCCGGGGCTGATCCGATAGGGCTATCAACTAATACGTCACTTTGTCGAGGAGACTTGGACGGAGAATGTCGGATGATACTCGCGGAAGGAGAAGAAGTCGGCTGTGCCTGAAGAACCAGCAGTGTACTACAATAGACCTAGGTACAAGAAGTATTCGAAAGGGGCTGATAAAGAGGCTTATTAGCTGGAGATCCCTAGTGGGGAGAGATCGTCATGCATGTTCGATTGGCTGATCCAGGCTGAGAGAGGTGAGTACCGACAGGATCACTCCGTTTTGATTGCGACGGGTCGTCGGAGAGAGAAAGCGATGTGCTTGTAGGAGTCATACATAAGCCATAATGGTATCCAAACCCACCTGAACGAGGATGAAAGCAACAATGCTATTAGCCAAAGATACGCTGATTCAAAGCCCCGTGTACGTACAAGGTATTAAAGAACTAGGAGTAGAATCATATGTCCAATGTAAGGAACATATCGACATGTACAGGCGACAGCAGGAACTCACAAAGAGATAGACCCAGGTATACATCCAATTGGAGGTTACTAGATTTGGAGATCCTGTCAACCATTCAGGAACGAACGTCATCCATCTAATGAAAGGGGTCGGGTGGCGTTGTTAGCTAGGAGCGTACGAGACGAAAGTTTGCTGATTTACCCTCCATAGAGTTCTGCCGTGCACAGTACGATTATCCAATAATGGTGAGCGGCGTCACCGTTCACCATTTGGTAGAGAATAAAGCAACAGAGAGGGCCTGCTCCAAGGACGGTAAGAATCTCCAGCGCAACGACGGTGGCATCTGCATTGCCCCAACGTATGTCGGCTTTTGCGTACTCTGACCCTAACGTGAGGAAGAATTAGGGAAGTGAGAGACCGGTGAGCTGCCTCAAGACTCCCTACTCACACAGAGCAGCAAACGGGCCCTGGCTTGTAAAAACTGTCCGACCAAATAATGAGAGATAGACAAATGAGCCCTCGAGAATGAAATGGACGAGAGCCTAAGCGTTGTTTGTTAAGAGATTTTGAGCACATTGCGTTCACAAGCTTTACGTACGTCAAAGGCCTAAGCGCCGGGATATGACAGTTAGGCTTCGAGCATAAGTTGAGTTATGATGCAGATGTTTGACTTACCAACCAAACGAAGATGAACTGTTCACTGGCAGACGCGGTTTTTGGGAGGCAGAGCTTAGAAAGGGCCCAAGCAACCCCAAGAATTGCCACGGTGGCGCCGAGGGAGTAGGCAGACGTAGCTGTAAAGAATTCGACGGTTGCCATCTAACTGCGGCCAGAAATTGAATGAGCGTAAGAGTTTTGGGGAGCGTTGTCTGTTGTCCTTCGATGGTAGCAAGGATCTCACGGTTCGAAACGGCAAACCATCCCCTGGGTCTCATTCGACCCATTAGCACCCGGCAGTGGCCAAACGATATGCAAATGGAACATGGACGATCCTATGATAGATCGACGAGTGGGGCCCTACCCAAATTAGCAAGGCAGCCGAAATATCCCGTGAAATGGGAGCGAAGGGGTGTGAACTGGGATAGGCAAAGACATTCGGGGGTGCCTAGGCGGCCTCTAATGCGTGCTATTACTTTTCCACGCTGCATGCATTATAAGTTCGTTTGGCTGCATAAGAGGAACTGATGGGGTGCTTAGACAAGTCCTTCGCTCTCGCACCCACGTGATCTGTGTTCGCCAATTCGGGATCGGCTCCGGGCGGTGACCTGCATGGACTCACTCCTCACACTTTTAAGTCGCCGGCCTGCGGAAAAAACCGTCAATAACCCTCTCTAACTTTCGTCTCGCCTTGAATCTCTGCCCTCACAATGTCTCGCCGCTCAGTGAAACCCGCAAACATCCAGCCCACCCTTACCGCTACGTCACAGACCTCAAGGTTCCACACTGACACCCTGACGACCTTGTCCACAGAGGTAATACCTTTCCTTGATCTTTTGGGCCTTAATAATCTTAATCTTTGCCCCGCAGATAGACCTGAAGCAGGTTAACATCAGCTTGGGCCAAAACGATCTCCTCGTGGACGTCGATCTTCGACTGAGAGCGGGAGTCCATTACGCAGTAGGCTGGATATCAATATCTCACTTCGGAGTTTCTTTTCTTGCTGACATTATCATTGGTAAAATAGCTGGTGGGCCGTAACGGAGAAGGGAAAAGCACCCTTCTCAAGGCAATCGCGGATAAGCTCATTCCTGGAATCCCCGAGAACCTTCGAATCCTCCTCATCGACCAAGTCACAGAGAACCAGAGTCTGTTGTTGCATGGGGAGGAAGGCACTCAATCTACCGAATTATCTGTTGCTCAAGCTGTTGTGCGGAGTAACAAGCACAGGGAGCGTCTACTTAGGGACCGCTCCAGTAAGTCTCCTAACTTTACCATTGCGCTCGGCCACCGTCTAAGAGGTTATTTGCGCGGCTAGCTCTGCTCGGGGCGCTTGAAAACCCTTGGCAGAATGGGCAGAACGCCGTGGCAGCTGCCACCGCGACCATTCAAACAGCAAGATCCAAAGAAAAACTTGACCTGGCAAGCAAGATTGCAGCTAAGAGAAGCGGAGCTCGGGGTATCCATGCCCGCAAGGAACTCAAGCAAGCTGAGAAAGAGTACGAAGAATCCCTGGCAACGTAGGTGATAGTTTAAGCAGCGGCTTCAGTAAATTTGGTTGATTCCCCATCCAGCTTGCAGAACGCACCTAACGAACCCGAGAAGCCCGAAACTCTCGAGAGGGCAAATAATATGTTAATGGAAGTTCAGGACGGTCTTGAAGCGGTTAGTTCGCGATTTTCTTCTTTTGGTTAGTGACCTGACGTGTGGTCTGGAACAAGATCGACGCGGACGCAACAGAAGCCCAAGCACGTTCGATCCTTCGAGGACTCGGATTCAGCGAAGACCAACTGGACGCCAAGTTTTCTACCCTCAGTGGGGGATGGAGGTCACGATGTGCCCTCGCAAGTGGGCTTCTTCAAAAGCCTAACCTGGCAAGCATTTGATCGCGCTATGCAACGTTTCTTTGGCTCACTTTACTTATTGTAGTTGCTTTTGGACGAGCCAAATAACTACTGTGATTTGCCAGCAGTTATTTGGCTTCAGAACTATATTACAAACCTTCCTGGCAGTACGGTTGTCGTCATTTCACATGACCGCGACTTTTTGGACGCAATCACTGAGGAGCTCGTCGTCCTTCGCAACAAGAGCTTGACCTACTTTGACGGAAACCCATCTCAGCACGCTAGATTTACATTAAACCAGAGAAAATGGTTGACTAGGATGAAGGAGTCCCAGGATAAAAAGCAAGAGGCCATGGAAAAGACGATCGCGGATGCTGTCAAACTGGGAAAGAAGACTGGAGACGAAGGGAAGCTACGTATGGCTAAAAGCAGGCAGAAAAAGCTCGACGAAAGATGGGGGATGGAAGTGAGCGCGAAAGGTACCAGGTGAGTTCACACCCATTGCTCGCTTCGCGACCGGCTATCGACCGATGCGTACACTGTAGATTTAAACTAAATCGTGATTTAATGGGCTACCATGCGACATCTCGCGGCTTGATTGAAGTTGAAGAGCTTGACAAGCCTATCAAACTTCACTTTCCCGATCCAGAAGCCCTCAGATTCCCTGGCGCTCTGATATCAGCTACAGGCCTCAGCTACCGCTACAGTCCCAAATCACCCTATATTATCGAAAATATCAGTATTACCATCCATCCCGGCTCACGAGTTGCGTTTGTCGGCCGCAATGGGCAAGGCAAAAGTACTCTTGTAAAGCTCCTTGTGGGAACGATACCTTCAACCAAAGTGGAAAGACATCCACGCCTGAAGATTGGTTATTACGATCAACATTCGGTGGAGGAACTTTCAAGGGACAACGTGAAGGATAAATCGGTAATTGCATATTTCATGGAGACAGCACAAGAGAAGTACCAGATGACCCCAGATGAAGGAACCGCGCGCGCTGTTGTGGGATCATTTGGTTTGGGTCATCGTGCCCTGAACTCCATACAAAGCCTCTCTGGGGGGCAAAAGGTGCGCTTCAGATGGCTAGTTTCTGGGTCAACAAATCTCTAACTAATAGCGTCAGGTTCGCCTTGCTCTCTCGCTCATTGCTTATTCGGCCCCCAACCTGCTGGTTTTGGATGAAGTATCAACGCACCTCGATCTCGATACCATCCAAGCTCTCGTCCGTGCGTTGCGTGCATACTCCGGAGCTATCTTGCTAGTCAGCCATGACAGATACCTAGTTCGCTGTCTGGTTGAAGGGGCACCCTTGGTGCCGCGGGACGACTCGGGAGAAGACGAGGAAGACGAGGAAGAGAGCGGTAACGACGGGGAGGGGAAAGTAGGTAGTGTTTATATCGTCTCAAAGCGGTTCAGAGTGTTGGAAGGTGGGATGGACGAATACGTCAGGATTGTGGAGAAAAAGTTCAAGGGCAAACTCGGCGTTTCGTGAAGTGGCCGTCGCACGTGATTTTTTGGGATCCGGCTACTGTAGCTAGCGAGAATGCGAACTGCTCTTCAGCCTTCACCTCCTGCTCACCTCTCTCAGCTTTCTCGCAACAATGAGTGCCGCCAACGAATACATCAAAGTCTCCAGAGTTCAGGAGGATGAGGGAGTGGTGCTAGTTCAACTTGCTCGGTAAGGCGGATGTCTTCTAAAACCCCAGCCACGCGCAGCCACTACACTTATAGATTATTCGGCAACTGCAGGCCCCCGGTCAACGCTTTTCATCAGGCGTGAGCTCATTTAATCTATCTAGCCTCCGTACGGCTATCTAAAGCGTTTATAGGATGTGGGAAGAGCTCGGCGCAATATTTGATCGCCTTAGTGGCGATGGAGGAGTGAGGGCTATTGTCCTGTCTTCCAATAATCCCAAAATATGGACTGCTGGGCTTGACCGTCAGTTTACTTTTTTTTTTTTTTTTTGCCATGTGGGCGTTTGCGGGTGGTGCCGTTTTTCGGTTACAGCAACTGGAGAAATTAGCTTTGGCGATTGGGACGCAGCCCGAACCGAAATTCCC
>WSUI01000011.1:57804-101536 GCA_019633595.1 Tulasnella sp. UAMH 9824 | reverse complement strand
TATTACTGATGCCCCGTGTAGCGCGATAAGCTCCACGCGGAGAAGGTAATTTCCTGGGGCAATACAAGCGGGGATTTTGAAGTGTACAAGACCTTTGTTGGTGATCATGGTGTCGACGGCCCAGGTCCCGTCAGAATGGAGACCGTCTTCAAAGATTTTGAACCATTTCAAGCCAGTTACAGTCGTGGTAAGAGCAGAGTCGACCTTGGCCAGGTAAGCCATGATCGGCCCCTTATGAGAAGGGTCAATAGGGTCAGACGAGTCGCTGGGGTCAAGACCACCGTTAACGTTTAGTCCGTGATGCCATTCAGCGCTAACGGAGGAACCAGCGGCAATATTGATGATGTCCGTTGGCAAGGGGGTGTGAAGAGGGTTCACTCCACCATTACAGATGATGTCGTTTGTGGTCACGTCGGTAACAGGGCCATTGTACTGTGTGTTGTTAGATTAGGAGCACCGAGATGGGCGACATTAGGTAAACTTCGTACCGTCGGATAACGAATTCCTTTGACAAAACCTTGATCAACGCCGTTGACCCACAGTCTTTGGAAGATTGTATGCGCGTGAACGGAAGTCGCCGCAACCGCGAGAACCACGAAGGGAGAAGTGTACATGAGAGTGAATTGGACGGTGCTGAGGTGTTGCACTTGCAGAGGGCTTGAAGTACGCGATCCAACTGGCGAAGACGGGACATGTTTATATATCTTGGTTCCATCGTCGCGGCAGGACCATCCAAGACTGTCTGATTCTGCGAGAGGCAATTGCGCCAAGCCTAGAGAGCGAGTGGCATACGATAATGTAGCTTACATATTGCAGAAAAGTGGAAAGAAACCGGAGGAACAGGCTGCCAACCGTCGTTAGCTCGAGGGATTATCGGGGACTTGGCGGTCGAAGACCCGATTGGAGCAGCCTGCTCAAATAGGAGTGCATAATTGCCGGGTATCAAATGGCGAAAACTCGCATGGATGTTCCGACTGCGTGATCAGTTGAGTGTACGGCAACTCACTCCTTCAGCCGTTGCGGACCTTGGCATGCAACCGGCAGTAAAGAATGCGCAAACGCTGATATCAAAGTCGACATAAATACCCGAATATCAGACACGTCAAACTAATTTACAGTGGTTCTCCGTAATATTTCGTATCCGGATGGACGGTGCAATACTAGTAGCGCCACGTATGTATCACAACCAGTATGCGCGCCCGCGGACAAGCGCCATGGTGCCTGCGCTTTCACTATTCACAACTCAACCCAAGAAGTAAGCTTTAGGAAGTACTTCGAGTTGGCACTCAACTGGTTGGCGGTGGCAAGGGAAACTTTTCGATCCGAAAAAGATTGACAAAATGCACGCTCGGCGGGCTGCCAAGCCGAAGAATACACCACGGTCCCACGGTGTGACCATGAGCGTTCTCCACTGTGCGGCAAGACCGCTATTTCGCTAGGACCAATCCCTAGTTTATGTTAGGCTAGGTTAAGCCACACTTGAAAATAGCCAAAATGCGGGGTTAGGTGTTCAAACAGCGGGACCGAGTCAAAGGGTGAGGCCTGGCAGAGGAGATTTGTACGCCTTAGCTTTCTCGGACCTCATTGAGACCAGAGATCGTCTTAATGGCAAAGGTGTCTTGAGCCATCTCAAGGTTTTCTTAGGACCGAATCATGATGTATTTAAATTGCGTGACGAAAACATGGGAGGCTACGTGAACCCTGCTCGATCACCAGCCTCTCGGATATCAATAGACTCTTCTCAAAGACACTGTAGGCGCAAGTTTGAGCTTTGGATGTTACGCCCAAGCAATAAACAGCCTACCTGAGAGTACCATTGACTCTGGGCTTTGCAAGTGTAGGGAGAGACGCAAATTGTCGGGCCGGTGTATCCTTCGCCTTGGTTGATGGAAAGGTCAGAGAATTGACTTATGTGATAATACTGAATTTAATACCTCCACATTGCCCGTATTGTGCAACCGTGCCAGTAGACGTGGTAGTCGATGTCTTGCTCGTCGTGGTGGTGGAAGAGGTTCTGGTCGTAGTCGTGGTGGAAGAGGTCTTGCTCGTAGTGGTGGAAGAGGTCTTGCTCGTGGTTGTGTTCGAACTTCCATCGCAGGTAAATGGTCGGGGACCGGGAATCGTGTAACTGGTCAAGGCTAGCGTAGTAGGAACATCCTAGATAAGTTTATTGAAGAAATGTTTTGAGGAAGAAATTCTTACGTGGGTAGTAAATGTTGACCGTTATACCGCTAGTAGAGAAGTGTTACTTAGGCGTAAGGTGATTGGTATAAAGTAAAAAGACATACGGGTTGCTTCCCTGGTAGGCTCCCGGGAAGGAAACGGTGGCGGGGCTTGCACTTCCTCCTCCCGTCACGTTAATCTGCGCACACCCCATCTAGTGGTTGGACCGTAACAATCAGAAGTCCGTTGTATGGTGCACAGGTTATGTTCGGCAGAAGATACTTACGTAAAACTGAGCTCCTGGATAGACTGATGCCCCGTGTAGCGCGATAAGCTCCACGCGGAGAAGGTAATTTCCTGGGGCAATACAAGCGGGGATTTTGAAGTGTACAAGACCTTTGTTGGTGATCATGGTGTCGACGGCCCAGGTCCCGTCAGAATGGAGACCGTCTTCAAAGATTTTGAACCATTTCAAGCCAGTTACAGTCGTGGTAAGAGCAGAGTCGACCTTGGCCAGGTAAGCCATGATCGGCCCCTTATGAGAAGGGTCAATAGGGTCAGACGAGTCGCTGGGGTCAAGACCACCGTTAACGTTTAGTCCGTGATGCCATTCAGCGCTAACGGAGGAACCAGCGGCAATATTGATGATGTCCGTTGGCAAGGGGGTGTGAAGAGGGTTCACTCCACCATTACAGATGATGTCGTTTGTGGTCACGTCGGTAACAGGACCGTTGTACTAGATGTTGTTAAATTAGGCGCAGCGAGACTAACGGAATCAGGTAAACTTCGTACCGTCGGATAACGGATTCCTTTGACAAAACCTTGATCGACGCCGTTGACCCACAGTCTTTGGAAAATTGTATGCGCGTGCACGGAAGTCGCCGCAACCGCGAGAACCACGAAAGGAGAAGTGTACATGAGAGTGGATAGGGCGGTGTGGGTTGTTGTACTTGCAGAGGGCTTGAGGGACGCGATCCGACTGGCGAAGAGGGGACATGTTTATATATCTTTGGCATCCAACACTGTATGATTGAGCGAGAGGCAATAGCGCCAAGCCCAGAGAGCGAATGGCAGACGACGATATAGCTTACATAAGACAGCAAAGTGGAAAGAACCCGGAGGAACAGGCTCTCGACCGTCGTTAGCTCGAGAGATTGTCGGGGTCTTGGCGGTCGAAGACCTGATTCGAGCACCGTGCTCCAGTAGGAGTGCACACCGGAAGAGTGCCAAATGGCGTAAATTCGCATGGATGTTCGACTTCGTGATCAGTTGGGTGTTGCGGGAACTTATTACTTTAACGGTTGCGGACCTTGGCATGCAAGCGGCATTACAGAATGCGCAAATTTGAAGTCGACATAAATACCCGGATATCAGACACGTCAAATCAATCTGCAGGGTCGAAGTTCTCCGTAATATTTCGGATCTGAACGGAACGATACTAGGAGCGCCACGTCCTACGATCAGAATGCGCGCCGCGGACAAGCGCCATAGTGCTTGCCCTTTACAACCGCAACCCAAGAAGAAGGTACGTTGGGGTAGCACTCAGCTGGCAATTGGCGGTGGCAAGGAAACTCTTCGGGCCGAAAAAAGATTGACCCAATGGACGCTCGGCGGGCTGCCACGCCGAAGAATACGCCACGGTCCCACGGTGCGACCACGAGCGTTCTCCCCTACGCGCCAAGACCACTGTTTTCGCTAGGACCAATCCCTACAGACGGCGATCCTCCGAACTTTGGGGTGATGGCACCGTCTAATGGCCGAGCATGCATCTGTCTCAAACATCCGGCAAGTGATCGGAGATTCATACCACACTTATTAGCTAATATCCTCCTTTTGGCAGCGAATCAACCTCAGAGCCATGACGATCATCCGCACCCCAGTAGGATGTCGATCCGACCAGGCTCAGCAACGCCAGCTGTCAAGAAGCGACAGGCGGCTGAAACCTGCTATAAAGCACTTTTAAAAAACGTAGTGCTAGTCGGACTCCGACCCCCTCGCATCATTCAACCTTCTCTGTTTCGAGCATGCACGCTTCCTCAATCGCCGTTCTCACTTTGGTGGCCGCTTCAGCCAATGCACATACGATCTTCCAGAAGCTTTGGGTCAACGGAGTGGACCAAGGTTATCTGAAAGGCATACGGCATCCAACCGTTCGTTTGGTCCTCCAACAGTCTGCATTCATTTTACTGATATTCTCCTCCAGTACGATGGTCCGATCTTGGATGTCACTTCCAATGACATTATCTGTAACGGTGGTCCCAACCCACTCGTTACGCCTTTCCCCAGTGAAATCATCACCGTTCCAGCTGGCGCAACCGTTGGGACGGAATGGCACCACACTCTTCAACCTAATGGTTACAACCCCTCCGACTCTGCAGACCCTATCGACCCTTCTCACAAAGGTCCTGTCATGGTATACCTCGCAAAAGTCGACTCAGCCCTAACGACCACAGTGACCGGTCTCAAATGGTTCAAGATCTACGAAGACGGTCTTCATTCTGATGGTACCTGGGCTGTGGACACCTTGGTCTCGAACAAAGGTCTCGTCAGCTTCAAAATTCCTTCATGCATTCCTCCTGGCAACTACCTACTTCGCGCCGAGATCATCGCTCTTCACCCTGCGTCGTCTTATCCTGGTGCTCAATTCTATGTGGGTAGTTTTTACTGCGAGCTTTAACATCCATCTGACTCGTTACTTCCCTGAATTGACTCTTTCAGATGGAATGCGCACAGATCAACGTCACTGGCGGGGGAAGTGCAAACCCAGCAACTGTATCCTTCCCCGGTGCCTACAAAGGAAGCGACCCGTTCGTGCCTGGATTGAAGCGCGGATGGTATACAACGCTAACTTATAATCGACTGCAGTGGCATTACCATCAATATTTACAGCCCAGGTGTGTCGTTTACATCATGCTGCGATTGAGCTTAATCTCATCTGCCATCTCTTAGTTCCGAAGAGCTACACCATTCCTGGACCGCGCCCATTCACTTGCGACGGCAGCTCCGGGACAACCACCACCACAAAGCCACCATCAACCACCACCACCACCACCACCACGAAGACTACCTCCACGACTACCACGTCGGCTGTAGGTGGCACGGTTGCCCAATATGGACAGTGCGGAGGTAAGATTTCTAGTTGAAAGTTACGCTTATTCGCTGTAGCTGATGTCTCGCACTATCGCAGGGCAAGGCTACACTGGGCCTACGACTTGTGTCTCTCCGTACACTTGCAAAGCCCAAAACGCATTCTACTCCCAGGTGAGTGAGAGGAGGCCTCGAGTACAGGAAGGCCACGATGCTCATTCTTTTCGTCATGTAGTGCCTATAATTAGCTCCTGGGACTCGTATTCTACATGTGGATCTGTACATAACGCTTGCGCATATCCATACCTTAGCTTCGTTACGTGTATTCAAGCACACCTAGACACCTCCCAGCCCGAAGTTTGGGGGGGGGGGGTTTTTCGTTGTTAATTCCCGGTCTACGAACACTTCTTAGGCGCTAAGGTCCCAAAATTGGTTGATAGTCATCAAACGTTCAAAGCCAGTGTGCTTCCATTCATGTAAGATGCGCAGGCTGTTCTCTGCATGGTAAGTCGGGAGACGTGTCAAACCGCTGATTCTCAGGCCAGACGAGTAATCTCAACTTGTGAGCGTTTGGGTAATTTTAACTAATTGCCAAGGCTCACTTGAAGCGAGTAATCACTCTCCGACTCGCGTTTAGCTTGCCTTCAGCCCGCTCATGCACTATGTGGCGCTCATTCTCACGGGTCTATGCAGTCGTGTCCCGGTCCAAACGAGAATTCCTCATCCATCCCCATGAGTAGCGCATACGATGAAGCGGTGCAAGTACACGACGGGCTCAGAAGGCGACTGAAAGACTTCCAAGAACATTCAATACCCAACTTGCGGGATTGCAAGGGCCCCTTGGCGTTTCAACAACAGCTCGCCGCAGAAATCAGGGACGACATGGACATATTCAATAGGGAATTGCAAGTACGCGATATATGGATTTGTCATTTCTGGCTCCAACGTTAATGCTCACAGAAATAGAGATTAGAAGCACTCGTTGACGATCAGCTCACCGAAAAGGACCGGCTCAAGGTGGCAGACTGGGTGGAGGAAATGACAGCGATGATACAGCAGTGAGCACTCTTTCCGCCACAACTCTCCCACATCTTCTCTTACCATACAAGCAGTGTGAAGAAGGACTATCGTGCCGCGCTTTTAACGTCGAAGCGCAGCATCGACGCTCAAAGCAAGTCCTACCGCGACGAACTGCTCCGCTCCAACGTGGTGACATCAGGATCAAACGAACCAAGCAGCGAGAAGGCGCGGTACGAACAGGCGACAGCGGTATCTTTCTTCCATCTAATCTTTGTCGATGATGTAGGGGCGACGACGCCCTAATGAAGGCTACGAATGACGTGACAGAAGCATTTCGTCGCACAGCAAACCTCATGCAGCAAGAGCTCGAACGTTCCGTGCTTACGCAACAAATTTTTGGTAGGTGACGTTTACGCGTTCCGCTTAATTGAATCGTACTCACCATGCTTTCTCTAGATGAGTCTTCTCGCACCCTTTCCGCTACCTCCGACCTCTATACTTCCTTCGGCACTCTTCTCAATACGTCGAAGTCGCTCATTAAAGCTCTAGAACGATCCGACACCCTTGATCGCCTCCTAATCGTTGCGTCGTTGCTCCTGTTCTTCACCGTCGTCGCATGGATTGTGAAGAAGAGAGTAGTGGACAGGGGGTTGGGGTTGGCTTTTTGGTGGATAAAATATATACCCCGGAGACGGTCTGCGACGGAAGTGCAAGATTCTCTACAAAGAGCCGGCGATTGGCTCGACCGACACCCTCGTGACCCAGCTCCTGCCATTACTCTGCCTGGAGCCAACGCAGGACCCGAAACGCCGATGGCCACGGTGGATGGAATTGCACGACCAGAAAGGGACTTATAGCTTTGTCCTGGGACATACCATTAGACCCTTCGAATACGGCTCGTAAGCCATCTACCGCTAGTGGTCTTGCTGAGAGTTAATGACACTGTTACTTCCTTCTATAGCTTTCTCTAGTTTCGAATTTTCATTGTACGATATGATCATATTAGAGGGTTGGAAGTTAATCCTTTCGGACCAAATTCAGGCCGATGTTCCGAGAAACATAATGCTATACTGCTTCCGTGACAACAGTCGCACGAGGGAGGCCGGGGCAAAGTCTCACCGACTCGACCATGTATTTCTCAGTGCATTGATGTCAACGTGAGGCCCAGAAACAGCCTCATGGCCTATCCCCCTAAGGTGGTATCCCTGTCGGTGACTCCTTCCCTCGCTCTGGGACGGTGCGAACACGCAGAACGATGATCTAATCCGGAGGAATGCTAACTAGGACTTTCGCGTCTCGAGAGGTAGGCCGGTCGCACCTTGCTACTCGGCAAACCACTGAAGTCGCTGTCATATGTTTCCCTACGCGATATCACACAGTGATCGGGGCGCCTGCTTTAGCTATGCTTCCGGAGCTTCGTCGACACTTTGGACCGTCCATAAAGTAGGAATTGCTACCGGTTGGGGCGCAGCCATTAGATTTCCCCGTGAAACACAGCTCCATTCGTCTCTCTCTAAGCTGTAGCAGCACATCACTCATTCTCAATGCAAATCAAGTTTGAATGCCGCCGGGTTTCAACAAATCCCATCCTATAGGTTCTACCCTGCCAAGCAACCTTTCGCAGACCTGACCATGCGATAATACTCCAGTTGAATCCTTCTTGGAGGACAGAAGCGCATGTAGGGCCTATCAAATCCATGTTTGCATCGGATCATCGGCATCATAACAAGGCATTTCTTGATCCCCCGACGAACCGTCTCCGGGATATTCGCGATCTTCCCGCCGCCCAATGCGGTTTTACGGGTGACCGGATCGATGAGACGCAAGCTGGTCTTGGTATTTCATCGTTGTCTCAGTCACCCTTGAACCTTCTATCGAAAATGCCCCACCCGCAAATCTTGCAGTATATAAGCACTACAGTACCGGCTCGAGCTTGGGTGTTTGTGAGCAAGATAGCAACTCTCCTATCAAATATGCCTTCCCTCTCATTACTGACCGTCACCGTGGGCTTCATTAGCGTTGCCAGCGCCCACACCATATTTCAGAGGCTTCGCGTCAATGGAGTGGATCAAGGGTGAGTGATTGGCATAACTAGGCCGGTTTGCAGGCGATTTAGATGACTCCCCTGTTTGAAGATATTTGAACGGATTCGCTACCCAACTGTGAGATATTCGGCCGAACTCTAGGTCTTGATCTTATGCCTCGCTATCAACACAGTATGACGGTCCTATAACTGATGTCACGTCCAACGACGTGATTTGCAACGGTGGCCCTAATCCGCTTGTGAAGCCATTCTCGAAGACGGTGATCAATGTTCCTGCCGGAGCAACAGTCCAAGCAGAGTGGCATCACGTTCTCCAACCAAACGGATACGACCCTTCAGATAAAGCAGATCCTATCGATCCTTCTCATATAGGTATAAGATCACTCATTTGCCTATAAAAACCTCGTTCTAATTGTTCTGTGCCACAGGCCCGACAATCGCGTATCTCGCAAAGTGAGCCAGCCCTTTTGCTTCCGTCCCATTTGCTTTCAATATCGGTCCTACCGTTTCTAGGGTCCCAGACGCGACACAGGAGTCGGTTACGGGACTTCGGTGGTTCAAGATCCAGGAAGATGGTTTCGATGGTACAACCTGGGGAGTTCAGCGAATGATAGCAGCCAAAGGGCTTCACACAATCAAAATCCCACCATGCATTCCTCCAGGAAATCACTTCCTGAGGGCAGAAGTTAGTAAGTGTTTTTGGGTATCGCTCGGCCACGCGTCGCGGTCTGACCAACGTTTTGGGCAGTTGCGTTACACGCGGCGTCCAGCTATCCAGGGGCTCAGCTTTATGTAAGCCATTTTCATGTGTATTCTAGATCATTCCTTTTGATCATCCACATTGTAGATGGAGTGTGCTCAAATCAATATTACTGGTGGTGGATCTGCCAATCCTTCTACGGTATCCTTCCCAGGAGCTTATAAGGTTCCTAAGCCTTGCACAAAAAATTGCAAACCTGGATAGCTTGCTTACAGATCCATTTTAATAGGGAACCGACCCGTACGTTTGATCATGGTCCTAGATTCGATGTTTGCTTACTGACGAGGGTGGCTGATAATTCAGCGGCATCAAGTACAACCTCTACAACGGCTCCAAGACCTACACTATTCCAGGCCCGCCAGTGTTCACATGCAGCGGGGATAATAGTGGAGTATGTGCTCATTCATATTGTCGGAATTCAAGCTGCGTTCTGATGTCTGCTCTTTTTAGCCGACCAATCCGACTTCCGTGCGTCCATTCTGATGTACTCGACACTGTTCTGACTCAAAGCCTTAACAGGTCCCGACTACTACTACGTCACAAACCACTACTAGTGCAACGACGAGGGTAATGAATGACTGTGAAAGAGCGGAGATCTCTGTGTGCTGATTAATTTGTCCGGGTTTCAATAAGACTCCACCGATCGATACGACGAGTACGACGACGACGACAGCGGCTGGTGGATACGCGAGCCATTACGCGCAATGCGGTGGTACGTGCAATTGGTGGTATCCTCCTTGGTCGTTTCTGACTTGGTACATGCTGTAGGGCAAGGTTATTCAGGCCCGACTCAGTGCGAACCACCCTATACCTGCAAGTACAGCAATCAATGGTACAGCCAATGCCTATGAGAGTCCAATACTATTCCAACAGTCAGGTTCAACACCTCCTCTGCGTGAAGAGTAACCACGGCCGGAGGTGCCCATTCACAAATGATACCAATGTAAAATTGATAGTGATTACACACCAGCTGAACCCATATATGGATAAAGCGTCTGAGTCCAGAAACCCAAGACTACCATGGTATATAAATCAAGCTGATCGCTACTCTATTCAAACAATCAGGAATTCCTTTACGCCATCCAATACTTCCTTCCACCATGCTTCTACTACGCCTTCCTTGAATCCATTGACATCATACCCGAGGCTTAACCAAAGTCTACCTACGAAAGTGTATCCAAAGACGAGCAGAGCACCCTCCCGCTGGCGCGATCCAGTTGTCAAAGTATGTAATTGGAGGGCGGGATACGTCTTGTGGGTGTAGATGCCGTCAAGGTTTCCGAGGAGAGAAAGGCCGAGAAGCGCCATTGATGGGGCAGCGGACGTTTCGACGACCTTAAGGGTGGGCGAGGGGGTAGCGGACGGTACTGCGATACCCTGGGACCTTGCGTCATCCTCAGCAGCGAAGGTTTGAGAACGCTTGCTTCGAAGCTTGGCCATCTCGTGAGTCCGGGGAACGAGCATGGGGTGTTTGGCTGCCCGTGAGCTCTGAGCTTTGGCGACGCGGGCACGATGCCAGAAGGTCGAGTGAAGCGCGTCTTTGTCCATCGTTTCGTCTTCTCGAGATTTTGGAGAAGGGAGGAAGGATGGTAGGACCACGTTGAAGAACCCGACCGAAACAAACCAATACGAGGAGTCGCATGGGCGTAAGTAGGGGCGTAGGTTAAGCGCAGAGTACATCATTCTACGAGGGATGTAAGACGTCAGGATTCCAAGGCGACCATGAGAGGTAGCAGAACGCACATTGGCAACTCCTTTCGGAACTCCTGGCTGCGCTCGCGTTGCTGTACCCGCGACCACGCGAGAGCACTAAGAGCAAATAGAGCATTCGAGATTGAAACACCCTGAGCCTTGCATTTTTTGAGGACAGCTCGGGTAGTGACCTCGTCGAACGCTGTAGTTGGGACGAGGGTCTTGCGTTGATTGCCCTTCGTCCGTGGAAGCGAGTGGCCGCCCTAAACCAAACGATTGAGCAGGGTATCATGGGAATGCGGGAATCATACAACTTACGACATCCTTCCTCGAGCTGTTCAAGAAATCCACCTTGACTGCAGCCTTTCTGAATTTTCCCGTGACTGGGGCAAGATTGTCCTCGACTGCAGGAGGGAGGACAGAAGCGAGGGTTACTTGAGCGGATCCCCACTTGGCCTCCCACTCTTTGCGGAGCAGCTCTTCATAATCCTCTGCGGCAAGGGCTTCGCCCGCTCCAGCTTCTGCGAGTAGAGTGAAGAGTTCGTTGGCAAACCGATGGAGAGCCATGCCATCACCTAGGAAGTGGACGGCGCAGATGAGAATATCATATTCAGCCATGTCTTCACTCGCAGACGAGGCTTTTTCGGAGAGGATTAGGCACGACAGCTTGTCGTCCCCCAGGATTCGGTCACCGTTGAGATACTGATCGATGAGCTCATCCTTTGAGAGGTCTTTGTGAAGCTCGAGGAGAGCCGAAGCTTTGCTGAGAGCCTCAGCGGGTGAGGTTGGAGCGGTGTAGGAGAACTTGGCTTGGGAGTAGTCGGTACTAAAGGGGGAAGGTGCTGATGGAGGAGGAATAACACGGGCTGCGAGGGGCGGGTGGCGAAGGAGAAGGAGGGCCCAGGCGGCAAGGACGCGTTGTGGAGCGAGTAGTCTACGAGGGGCAGAGAATCCGAGGTGTAGATACCTGAGGTTTCACGAGCATATGACGGGGGTCAGCGATGCGAAGAGGGGAATACAGGGAATGCGCGACGCACATGTCATTTACCCCATCGGCACGAGAGGGAAGGTAATAAGAGAGCTCTGTGTCGCCCATTAGACGCTGGGAGGTATGGGACTGGGGTGTGTCATTGGTCTCCTTTCCCTGAAATTGAGGTCAGGACGATGGGTGAGGGTGCGCGGAGGGTATCACAGGACTCACGGCGGCGAGAAGCAGAGAGGAGAGGTCCCATGCAGCAATTGGATGGGAGAGAGTCGGGCTAAGAGAACGGGGACGCGTGGTATCTTCGTATGCGACGGAGGGACGCGAGTTTTCGAGGAAAGCAGAGGGCGAAATCGCCGACGCAGGGGGTTGTAGGGCAGTGGAAAGCATGATGAACGGAGCAGGAGTATATGGAAGGGATATATGGAGGTTTATAGAGAACGCTTGGCTCGCTGTTGAGATGAAGGAGGCGAGGGAGAGGCGAGGATGGCAGCGAGTCGGTTGAGAACATAATGAGAGCCATCGTTTACATATATGCATCGGCCCTCACTGTGCCCTTTTTTTACTCTCTGGCCTGAATCTTACCATTCGAGGGGATTTCCGGAATGCTAGGGCACGGCACCCTCGGTCTCAGGGAAGTCGGTGACGCGACGACGAAACGGCATAGACTTTTTTCGCACGACGAATTCTAATTCAACTCGCACAGTTTAACCGCAGAGTTAGCAACGTTGACGCACTCGATCTCGATACGCTGTGACAGATGGTGGGAAGCTGAGCGAGGTTTTCTAGTCAGCGAAAGAAAAAAAAAAAAGAGGAACAATAAAGTCAGGGAGAGTGCACATCATGGGGGACAACGCATCATGCCGGAAAAAAAAAATGGGGTGCTGCGGCATGAAACGCCACAGGGCGAATGTGTCACGACCAAGATTTTGCCTACCGAATCTCGGTCACCACCACCGAATCCTTTCACGTGCACATTATAAGCGTACGACCGCGACTTGTCTCGTTCAGACTTTTAGTTTGTACCAACAACCAACCCCAAGGGCTACGGTCTGAGCGACGACGACTAGCGAGGCGCCAGCAAGCCTCCTGCTGATAAATTTAGTCCAGCAGAGGCTTGGAACGCCCCGACAGCCTCCTTCTTCACTTCCCTGCCCGAGTTTTATGTATAGGAAGGGTCCTGCGGAAAGCCCATAAACTGATCAAAGGCAATTCGCATTACACCATTTCCAGACACTCCATATCAGGAAACTCTTGGCACTTCATTTCGCTCGGCAACGGCTGGTACCTTGATATAATTATGGGTATATGAGCTACCACGAATTTGAACAGCAGGTTTATACAACCATCCGCTCGTAAACAAACAAGCTTCGGTAGCGTAGCCGGTAGCGCGTCAGTCTCATATGAATTGTGTGATCTGAAGGCCGTGAGTTCGATCCTCACCCGGAGCAACACTTTTGTGGTTCACCAAATTGTCCGGATCATTTTGCCCCAGGTTGGGGCAGCCGCATCCCACCAATTGCAAGGTGCTCGGTTCTCTACGTTCTTAAAAAACCTTTCCCGGACGTCAGAATGTCTAGCCAGTCTCGTCACCAAAACCCTCAGTTATTACTTATCCCACATGCTTGCGCAACCGTGGTCCACTGGCGCTGGCTCTTTGCTGGCCTTCTCTGCATAACCTTAGTAACAATTCCCTGCGAATGATTCTGTCGTTTCGTCTTCCGTGCGAGCGGTCGTAATTCTTCTGGCTTCTTCTTCTGGCAACCACCACTCTGCGACCGCCACGGCTTTTGACGAGGCTCTTCTCCTTTGCTCTGGAAGCTTCGTCGATTGGTGGCCCGAAGCGAGCACCTAGAATCATGTGGACGAGCGCAATGCGAACGTAACAAGAATGCGGCTGGTAGGCCTTTCGCCCACAGTGTATTTGATCAATCTCTGAAACTGAAAACAATTGACTCTCGACGACCAACACACATGTCTTTTGCTCGTTTTCCCCCCCCCCTTCCAGATGCCGAAATGACTCAAGCGTTTCTGGTGTATAATGGGGCTTACCTTCCGTTAACCAATGTCTTTAGCCCGCCAGCATGATCCTTCACCTTCTTTATGTTTATATTCCTTAGCTTTCGCTTCCTCGCACCATTCCAGGGAGTTCGAGCTGCCCCTTCGGATGCTTCGAATTCATCTGCGGGTCGATATGAGCAGAATGCATCGACTCTTGCGCCCTTCCCTCCTTTGTCGACCCATCGACTGGAGCCTCTGCCCATCAAATACACCAGCCTCCAGTGGATGCGATCTCCGAAAGTCGACTGAATACTCCAACACCGACGCGATGACCTTGCGATGACTCATGCCACCCGCAACAAGTTTCAATATTGTTACGTTTAGGCAACCCAGGATACGTGAAGCTAGACGAGACCGTATTTAAATTGTATTGAAGGTGCGATACCGGGTAGGGACTCGGGAACCAAGAGTTCGCGGACCTTTTTGACGCTCGGTGATTTTGCTCATTGCTGGGACCCAACGGATAATAACGTCCTCCTTTCTTAGGCTTTCATGACATCTCCAGACTTACTCACAGAGACGATGTTGTCCCGATTCTCCTTGGGCGATTTCTAGGGTTCCGTCACACGGATGGGGAGATACATATAGATCCTATAGAACAGTGATGGAGGTGCCCAAGTAATTTTTATCTTGTTCTCATATTCGAGCCGAGGCGCACTGAACGATATACAGGCCAGGATAACGAAGCGGATCCGCGATGCTTCACTGGGAGAGGTCAGTAATATTCTGGAAGGAAGCATATCAGATCATACGGCAAGATCTGCACCAAATAGTGAAGGTTTATGTGAGGAATTGATGGACGTATTGTATGGGATCAAAGGGGCCTTATGCTGGGGCGTCTTGATGGGCTGTTGACCAAGACCCTGCAAGGGATCAAAGCCGTTCCAGGAGAGCATCCTAAGATCTAATAGTGATATGTGTTCCCGCTCTTAAACACCACATTGAGCTGTTCTCTGGTTTCTGTGAGATGAAAAGTATAGGAGTAGAATGCGAGCCAGGAGATGGAGCCAGGAGGAGCGTTGAATTTGGACGTGATTACGTCAGGGACTGGTTCAATCCCAAATTGCGAATACCACCGCCAGCCTCCTCTCCCTCCTCTCAGACGCGTGCATGGCAGAAAGGCGGAACAAGGGCAAGACAGTTGAAACCTCAAATGCGCGTCCCAAAGATCTCAAAGAATCTTTGGCACCCATAGCGGATACGCCTCCTGCAAATTCAGCATTGTCGGCCGTGGGGAGCGCACTTGCAGCTCCATTTAGCCATGTGCAGCGCAAGTCGAATGCGTCAAAGCTGCTCTCAGACTGTAAGAAACAACTAATCAACTGTCTTCATCTCTAACAATGTATTGTTAGTGGCACCCAAGATCATGACCCCGCGAATGATTACTGCCGCTGCCTCCTCTTCGCGCAACCATCCATCCAACTCCATCATAGCCCCTTCTTCCCTCCGGGCCCTTGATTTCGCAACCCTCGGACGCGCCCCAATGCGTCTTTCTCTCGGCTCGCGTCGTATCACGTCTCGTGACTTGCAAATAGTAGAAGCCACCGACGAGTTGCTCGCGGCCGAAATTCCAGACCCTGAGCCGAATGGCGAAGCCGGAAACGTCAGCCTCCTTCGAGGTTTCAAGGCGACCATCCCAAGTTCGGAACAGGGCAAGACAAGACGGAGAAAGACCCGTAATGTTGATGCAGGACATCTTGGACTCGCTGAACTGGGCAAGAGTGCGCGCGGCATGCTCGAGGATGGAAGTGCTGCTGGAAGCGAGGTTGAAAATCCGTCAGATAGAAAGGGGAAGCGCAAACCCCGCCAATCGTTTGCCACATCCGTGACACTTGGGAGAGACGAGTTAGACAGACAAAAGAGTGAAATCTTGCTGGACAAAGAAAATATTCACGTTCGAAGAGTGAGCATTTCTAGATTCCGATGCTCACCTGCATGCGCTTATCCTCTATTCGACTAGTCTTTAATAAACGCCGAAATAGACGAAATCTCGCAGAAGATTGTTTCGTTAGATGCCGTCCGAAATCAGCTTCAACAAAGCCTACTGCGACTGCATGAGGAAGAATTGGAGCTTGATGAAGAACTGGAGAATGTCTTTGAGCGATTGGCTTTTGAAGAGAAGTCTGCTGGGGCGGCATCTGCTGCCGCTGCTCGCACGGGCAAGAGGAGGAAAGGGCCCGCTTTTCTGCCTTCCGAACACGATGACCTCCCCCATGGCGTGGCGTTCATGGTACGTGAATTGCCGGTCTCCTCGTAGTGGACGCTTATACTCGTCGCAGACGCTCCCAGCACACGCCGCTCCCATTACGGCTCTAGACTTCTCGGAACCTTACGGAGTGTTGGTTTCGGCGGGTTTGGACGAGGCGACTAAAGTTTGGGATCTATGTACGGGAGAGGAGATTGGGCGCCTACGGGGTCATGCTGGTACATCTAAATCAGGCCCCTATTCTCCGCTACATGCGACTGATCTTTTGGACAACGACAGGCGCAGTTAAATGCATGCAAGTCGATGATAGCACATGCGTCACTGGAGGTGCCGATGGGGCCATTCGGTTGTGGGATTTACGTCGTGCAGGTGAAGATGAGGACTCCTCCGCACTTGGCGGCGCTCCAGAAATTGTGAACTACTCCGACGCCGTTGAAGAAGGTCGAACGATGTCAGGTTCAAGTCGAGCTGGCGAGGAACGACAATCGACTACCGATGGCCCTTGCGTTCGCGTGCTGGAAGGACACTCTAAGGGGGTTTCGGCTCTATATTTCGAAGACATATGCCTCGTACGTCTTGCAGTGTCCCGAGATAGTTCGAAACTAACCGACCTCGAACAGGTGTCCGGAGCCTCTGACAAGACTCTTCGGCAATGGGATTTATCAACCGGCCAATGCGTTTTGACCATGGATATCTTATGGGCAATGTCCCATCCACCGTCCTCATCGTTGTACTCGTCGACCTCCTTGGCGTCATCCTCCGTACTACCCAACATCACCGCGTCTAACTTTGCTTTCCCCACCCCGCCATATGCAGATGGAAGCTGGGAGATGTATCAAGATTTTGTCGGTGCAGTGCAATTTTGGGGTTACGCGCTTGTTAGTGGCAGCGGAGATGGAGCCGTCCGGATGTGGGACATGCGGACTGGTCAAGCGCATCGCACCTTGCTTGGGCATACTGCACCAGTGACGTGCCTACAATTCGACGAGATGTACGTTGTCAGTGGTGGCTTGGACAAGAGCATCCGGGTAAGCTGGTATTTCGTTGAATTTGGGGACACCATGAATGACAACATTCCAACAGATATGGGATATTCGAACTGGGAGCACGACTGAGACTCTTAAATATGACTATCCTGTGACGGACCTCCAATTTGACACCCGCAAGGTTGTCGCTGCGTGCGGAGAGAACGGTATAAAGGTTCGTACAGCAGCCTGCCGCCTACTTGCCTTGAATTCGGCTGAGGATTTGTCGACTCAGATTTACAATCGCACGACATTCCAACAATCTACGCTAGTCGTTAACGGGCACACTAAACCGGTGGAGAAACTTCGCTACATCGATCGCTATCTTGTATCGGGAGGTAGAGATAACACGGTCAAGATTTGGTCTCTGTAACCCGCCGCCTCCCTCCGATGCTTAAGAAGATGGTATAACCGACGGAAGACCCTCCGTGCGTCGACTCGCGCGTCGCCGCATGGCTATCTTTGTCGACGGCCGCATACTCACAGCTATAGATATGCACATCGCTGTCTTCGTAATATGTCTCCACTACTTCGTTGTCAATAATTATCAGTCGTCGTATCAGACGGGTGTTTGGAGTTGGTCAACCACACATCCTCACCTTTGCACTTCGGATATGGGCATGGAGTTTACTTCACCCCAAGTCGGAGCCCCAGGACGGAAGCTGCCTCGAACCGCCGAATAAAGCGGACTTCCGAAGCACCCTGAACTTCACTGGTCGAGTTGGACTGGGCATCGTATAGAGTAAGGTTCGGAGTTCAAGAGTTGAAGGAATGGGTTGTCGGAGTGCCAGGAGCACGTTTCGGGATGGTTGGTGCGGTCCTTTGCCTCGAGGCATTCTGCAGGAAGCCCCGATCACGGCAATAAGGGTTGGGCTCCATCCGCATTTCTCCTTGATCGGTGTGATTGCCTGTCATGGTCCGGTGGGGCCTACGTTACTGATAGACTCGCCTTTCTCAGAGATACTATGCGAAAATGTGGCACCACTTGGTGTCGTGCGTCATGGTCATTGTTACTATTATCCACGCTTGTAGAACTGACGGTCGTCTTTGCTGCTGGGCATTGTAAATGACACACCAGTAGGCGGGATGTTCAAAGACGGCTCTTCTCTGCGTACATGCCCAAGGCCTTGTGAGCCAGAGGATCACGAGCGGCTATCTATGGACGAAAGGGACGGATTCAAGCTTTGGGAGCGATATACCATATGCGGTTGCCCAGCTGCTTAACCTCCTAAGCATAGAGCCGGACAGGTGGGAAGAGAAGTGCGTGACTCCCAGCGTGGTGGTCTTGATGGCATCTTTGCGGACCAAGGTCTGACGTCCATTGGTCATCGTACAGGCCTACACGTTGTCGCGTGGACCGGCAGGGGACAGCCACTTGGGCGTTCGCACCAAGGCCTTTCACGACGTGCTCCAAACACTCGGTCAATGCGATCGGTCGCGAGCGGATACGACGCAAAACTCACTCCAGCAATAAGTAGTATTGTCTGCGTCATTTGCAGCTCGTTCGCGTTCGTGGCAAGCAAGGGTTAGGGCATGGCACACGTCCGGCATCTTCCGTGCAGCTTTGGATGCCCGATGGCATCGGGTCTTACTCTCTCCGGCACGAAGCCACTGGACAGACGAAGAAAGGCAAATGCGATTGGCGATAATGTGCAAAAAACAGGAGCCCAGAAAATAAAAGCGGAACGAACAGAAAGACGACACGGAAATTCTACAGGAGATGATGCAAATTGCAATGACAATGCAGATACACGACACAAACCCGCGACGGCGGAAGTAGATAGGGGGTGAGCAGTGAACACCGGACATTAACAGCCCTTTTAGGGTATAGCAGAGGATTATGAAATAGGCGGAAGGGAATGTCAAGTCATGCAGCAGGCGTCGCCGTTGGACGGCCAACCTAAAGCTGTGGAACCGAATTCGGTTTGGTACATCCGGGAAGCAGATTGGCGATTGACGCTGCTGACGCTGGACTGCCACACGGCAGCCTCGCGCAGCGATGGTCTGCTGCTTGTTGTGGTATAATTCGGTGATGGGGGAGCGAGAATGGGACCTGCGTTGGACTAGTAGTAGGTAGCGAGGGGCGGGTCAGGGCTGTCCCGAAAGAAGGGTCCAAGTCCCAAAGCAAATATGCTTACTATTAGCACCCGCTGAACTTGTATCGACACGATCGCTCTTGGAGACCATGGTGATGGTATTGGGAACACTGCGTTATAAGGACTTGAGCCGCGCTCGTATACGAGACCTGGGATGATAAGATAGCAGATAAGAAGGAGAAGCGGGTGCAGGGTCAATAATCGGGGCCAATAAAGCGGTTAATGAGTAGATTACAAACCTGTTCCTTGAATCTTCACTAATTGGGCCGAAGGGAAGACCGAGGAGGGTGGAGTCGTTGGAGGGGCGACTTCGAATTGGAGCGTAACTCGCCCATCGGTGCGTATGTTCTGAAGAGTCTCTTCGTCTATCGAGTGAAATCAACCGGTGGTGGAGCAGGGCGATTGCGAGAATTGATGGGACGTCAGTACCTGGAGGCGTGGCTGTTGTTCTCCTGGAAAAACGCACCGTCATCAAAGGCAGCCTCATATATACACTGCTTTGAATTAATGACGCGGAACGATTGGGAAGAGCGGAAGGACAGTGGCGCCACGGATATTAAGCCTGCTGAGGCCACGGAGGCGACGGAAAGTGGTGACTGGAGGCCGGTTGCGGAGAGCCAGGAGACGACTTGGGTTGGAAGGTCGTCGCAAAGGGTTGGGCCGGAAGACATTGTGAAAGGGGGGGGCGGGGGAAGTAGCGATGGGTGGAAGGGAGGAGGATCGTCGAGAGGAAATTTGAGGTGGTTAAATAGTCTCTGGGTTGGTGGAGAGAGTGAGCGCGAGCGAGACTGAGACTGAGACCTGGATGCGGAGGAACCCAGGAAAAGAGAAAGCCCTTATTTTCTTGTGACAACAGCACAATACAGAGAGAAGCAGAACAGCATTGGATTAGTTTCCATTTCCTTCCCTCGTTGCTTCCCCCCCATTTCCGGTGGGCCCTGGCCACTCACCATCACCCACCCACCCACCGTCTTCCCTCGCGCTTAGAACCACCCTCCCTCGCTGTCGAGGCCGCCTCGTATGCTGGGGGCTCTGGAATGCGTGCGGGGGGGAGAGCTAGAACAAAAGACCCGATGATCTGCCCCCTTGCGCCGAATGAGCTGAACTGAGATTTCATGTGTATTCCGCACGACGCGCGCATGTCGCCTCCCCATCACCCAACCACCACCACGCATCTGATTGAGTACTCGTCTTCGCTCGCCAACGCTCACTGCTCAAACTCTGTCTTATCGTTCTCGCACTGACCACCCCCTTCATACGTCAGACGCTCCTCTCGCCTCTCCCCCGGCCCCGCCATCTCCTGGCAATTATCGCATGACAGCCGCTAATATTCTCTAATATCCAATCCCCACAGCACGACCACCGGGGGCCACCCAGGGCATCTTGCTTCTCATTTGGTCCTCAGGTTCGTCCTCTGAGATGTGTTTCTCCGAAGTATGGAGATCATCTCAACTTCCCCTCCGTCCACCGTACCCCATGGCAAAGGCCGCGAATCCCACTCCTGCGGGTCGCCATCCTCGGCCCAACATGTCCATTCAATGATCAAATAGCGGAAACTCACCGTAGTCAAATGGCCCACGGCACAGCTGGACTCTCCACAACCATCCCACCTTGCGGGTCCGGTAGATGGTGAACCCACCACGAGCAGCACCCACAGCCGAGACTTGAAACATCAGTGACCCTCCAGTCGGTTGCACCAGGCGACGGCGACAAGGAACGCCTTTGACGTCAAATCATCCGTCAAGTCTCCGCCGGACATGAAAACCATTTCCCGACCCGCGGCACCCATCGGTAGATCGTCCAAACGTCGGTACCCGGAAAATGACGCCTGATTTCGCTGTATTGCGTCGGTAATGCTATGTGGGGCGAATAAACTTACAAGGTTAAGACTAAGCGGGGCCATTTCACATACTGCATGCTGGACCGGATAGACGTAGTGTGAACTGATTCAGATCCGGTATTGAGGCGACGTGCAATCCGCAGGGTGGGCACAAAATGAATCCTTCATTCTCGAAGGCACCGAGCCTGGATTAGATGGTGATGGCCGACAGTGTCGGAATACGCGATTTCGAGAAGTTAGCGGACGCGTGGTCTCATGTCCTCATCAGACACCGTTCTCGGGTTGATTGGACAACAACTAAGGGAATTTGCCTTCTCGAAAGCATAGCTTGACGGAACGACAAATGAGCCTATGAATCATGATCTTGGGCTGGACAAGTGGAAGTCAGCGCGTGTTCACGAGGTGCGCATACCCTCTTCTTCTTACTCTCTGTTACCAGCCCGAGACTGCAATTCGCGAGGTCTCGCCCTCCGAACTTGGAAGGACTCGGGTTAAGTGCAATGTTTGAAGTAAGACGTCGGTCGATGCTAGTCCAGAGCAGCTGCACCTAGAGGACGGAAGCCGTCTACAGGCCTTCCAGAGGTCGCATGACTTGGGCTTCGAGTGGCAAGAAGAAGGACGGCAAGCCAGTCTGGAGCGGCTTCAGCGTGGACCGAGAGGTCCAGACCAGAGCTCGGAGTGAATTGCTTGATAGCCTCCGCGTATGTGGTAAAACGTGTCGTAATGGTAAACCCTCCTCTTTACCCTCCGAGTTCACTATCCTCAACGACGTCAACAGAAGAAAAATGCGAGATACAGTCTGAGCCTCGATCGAATCTCCGCTGAGCCATGGTCGCCGCGTCCAAAACAAAATCCCGCCTGCTTACCTAAGCGGCTTGCTGACATCAGAGACCAAGGGTCATGTGATCAGGATCCGTCCCCATGAGACGTTTGGTTCTCCGGAGCTTGTCCTCGTCCTTTTTTCTTCGTCCCACCACGATACCTCAAACCAACCTCTCAGCAACTGCCAACAACTCGGGCCTGATACGATGCTAGTTTCTCGCGGGCAAAGGTTGTTCGCAAGGCGATGGTTAGGCAAAGCGTATTTTCATCATTCCCACTCAGTTCACAAGAAGGTTTCCAAGACGTTCAAGCTTGCTGATATTGGAGAGGGCATCACGGAGTGTGAGGTTCTTAAATGGTAAGCGTTTCGAAACATCTCAGTACTCTGTTCCCACCCGGCTGACGTACATTCTGTTGCCAACCTGAAACATAGGAACGTCAAAACTCCGGCCAAGGTTGACCATTTCGACCTTCTCTGTGAGGTGCAAAGTGACAAGGCCTCGGTAGAGATCACAAGCCCGTACCACGGGACCGTGACCGAGCTCCTAGTCAAAGAGGGCGAGATCGCAAAAGTAGGTCAAGGCTTGTGCAAGATCGAAGTTGAGGAGGAAGATGCGGCAACAGAAGGAGCCACAGAATCGTCGCCGAAAACCCCATCGCCTGTCCTTCAGTCTCACCCACTGGCAGATAATCCTAAACAGCCCGACTCTCAATCCTCACCTCACAAGCCAGCTCGCCGACCTCACCCGTTGGACCCCAACCAACCTCCAAAACCTACGGCACCTGGATCTGCGCTACCAACAGACTTCGACCCAGAAATTGAAGCAAAGACGTTGGCTACTCCAGCTGTTCGCCATTTCGCTCGTGAAAAGGGGATTCCACGGTTGTCACAGCTCTACCCGGGAAGCGGCAAACGCGGTAGGATTGAAAAATCCGACGTAGAGGCCTGGCTATCCAAGTCCAAGACTTCAGAGGTGCCCACCAAACCTCAGGTCGAGGACAACGATCTGACGATCGAACTTGGTCGGACAAGATGGGCTATGTGGAAAGCGATGGAGCAGGTATGTGACCGCCACCACACGTGGGCTGGCCAATGCTGATATCGGTCCACCCTGCAGAGTCTCAAGATACCCCACTTTGGGTGAGTGTTTTAAAATTTTGATCATCTGCGACATGTGACTGATAGATGTTCCCCGCAGTTATTCAACCACTCTGGATTTGACTAATTTGCACAACCTTCTACCAGTCATGAACGCACATATTCCGAAAGAGTACAACCCTTCCAAACCATCAACACACCTTCCCGCCGTCTCTCCTTATTCCGTGCTCCCGGCAACGATGCAGAATGCATCCGTGGAAAGCGATCCGACGACTCACTACGAGAAGCTCACCTATCTTCCTTTGCTCGTCAAGGCGCTCGCTCGTGCCATGCAAGAATGGCCACTATTTAGGGCGTCAATCGCACCTCGTTCTGAAAATGACACAGCTGCCAAGCCGAACCTTGTCATTCGTCCGCACGCGGACATTGCCATTGCCCTTTCTACACCCACAGGTCTTTACACACCCACGATCCAGCGCGCTGATACTCTCAGTGCGTACGAACTTATGGGTGCCCTTCGTCGCTTTTCCGCCCTCGGTCGTACTATCCCCCACGGCCTCACACCAAAAGAAATGCCAAAGAAGGGAGCAACGATTACCGTTTCCAATGTTGGTGCGATCGGTAAAGGGGAGTTTGCATCACCGTTATTGGTGCCCGGAGGGGGTGTGGCCATCGTAGCGATTGGAAGAGCAAAGTGGGTCAGAAGAGTAGAGGACGGAGAAAAGAGGTTAGAAGTTGGGGTCAGTTGGAGCGCAGACCACCGAGTGGTTGAAGGAGCCGAAATGGCTGCCTTTACTGAGACATGGAGGAAGTGGGTCGAGGAGCCTGGCTTGTGGGCTGCCGGAGGCCGATGAGTTTGTTGTCTAGTATACGCTTGATTTTTAATTCACGCAACGCTGCCTTGCTGCTACTACCCCAATGCGAGTCAACGCTAACACCTGCCTCGTTGGAGCCTCCGTAGTTCTCGTACCGTACAGGTAGGCCTTTTTCGCAAAAACTCAAGTTTCTGGAGAATATGTCTCTTCTGCCGATCTTGATAGACCAGAGCATGTTCCGGTAAGGAGGAATGATTATACACTGGGAAGCGACGCCGAACTCCCTAACGAGAGACTGACAGACATATCATCGTTGGATGACGGATCCCAAGCTCCAGGAGCTTACAGCTTCCGAGCCATTAACCTATGAACAAGAATTGGAAATGCAACGTCAGGCAGACAAGTTTTCACACCCTAGATTCGGTCCTGACACTGTTATTCTCTCTAGAAAAATGGAGAGAGGATGAGGACAGCAAGTATCCTCACTACTTCTGAGCACGGCCTAGAAATCGATACTTTGTATTATTAGAACTAACCTTTATCGTTCTTGGTCGGCCACCAGCAAACGGGGGTGAGGGTCAAGATACATGTAACGAGGATGTCAGCAAACTACCAATGATCGGCGATGTCAACCTGTTTTTCAACCGTACTGCCGACGAAGAGGGTAATGACGCCCTGGAGGTGGAATGTGAAGTGATGATTGCTGGCGAGCTGCTCCCGTTCCATGATAAGATTCATACTGTTGGGCTGACTTAGATCGCCTTTTCAGAACCTGAGTATCGAGGCAAAGGTTCGGGGTATGCCGCCCTTTCCATGCTTCTGTCATACGCCTCCCTACCATTTCCCGATGGACTTGGTGTTCCAAGGTCCTGCTTTGTTGCCAAGATTGGGCTAGAGAACTTGCCTTCGCGTTCGCTTTTTCGGAAGCTTGGCTTTAGGGAGACCAAAGTCGTCGAAGTATTCAACGAAGTCGAGTTAAAATACGACACAGAAGCAAGTAGTCACCCAGAATGGTTGAAGGGGGAGAAGCGGGTATACAATTAAAAGGGACACGGCGTTGGTGTTTCATGCGGAGAGAATAGTATATAAACGACTAGAGCTCTAATCTATGCCGATGTCTGCGCCTACGCCCTCGTAGATCCTTTAAATTACAGCATCCTGGTAGACTCCTTGAGAATATCCTTAAAGCTCCATTCTCGCATGATATTACATTGGCCTCTTCCAGCTCTTGCAACCACGAAGCCCAGCCAAGCTAATGTTCGTTGCCACCATGGAAATGTTTCATATTCAGCAGCCATGTGCTGACGCATCATCTTCGTTTCCGCTTCGTTTGCCAGCCAATAGAAGTAGTAATACCACGTAGGCCAGGTGCATTTCCTACTAGGGATGTCTGTAAAGGTTGCAAAGGTTGGGTCGAGCCGTTCCAACGGGTCGCGAGGCCAAACTGTGACGATCTTTTCAGGGTGGAGGAACATGATTGAGTTGAAGATTTCTTGGTCTTTTCCAACGAACTTGCCGGCCTTGAGATATTTGTCGTGCAGTGCATAGAATGTTGACGACCACCACTTGACCGCGAGTCGTTTGCCGCCGAACATCGATCCTACATGAGTGCATGGCGAGTTTAGATCAAAGTCCAATCATCTGGCAACATGAAAGGAAATGTCTTGACCTTCTGACAAGTCTTGCCCTTTACCCATCAAATACAAATCCAAGGGGCCATCATCCTCTTTCCACTCTCTTGCCTTCTTTATCGTGGCCGGTGTGGACGGTGCACCCCAGAGTGGGATGAAGAAGAGTTCGTCCACAGATGTCCCTGTCCTAGCTGCTGCGGCCGAGAATACGTTACGCGTCCTCTCCAAATCTGGCCAGTGGGCAAATGTATGGCTGTCTCTTAACGCTCCTGCATCGCACCAGAATAACCATTCTGTGTTGTTGGTCGTATACTTCTCGGCCGCGTGCTGGAGAAGCCAGGCCTTCGCGTTCCACGTAGCGTACAGAGCTGGGTTATGTCGATCTCTTTCCGGATCCAAGCGGTCATGCTGATCTGCATAAATTGTCTCCAATCCATTTAAGGGAGGGACAGCGAAGGGGGATCCGAATGTTGTGTCGATTGTGAGAGGTAAGTCTCCCCTAAGACGCTGAACTGTTGGGGAGAAATCCGGTGTTGTATAGACAACTATTGGCGTCGTCACTTGGGCAAAGAAGTATTTGAGCCATGCTGCGTAATCTTCTGGGCTGTGTTTGGAATTTGGGAGAGGGAAGAAAGCGGATACGAGGAGTATTGGTGTAGTCGTAAGGTTGTAAAGCGGGTCTGTAGAGTAAGGGGTGTCGGGAGGAGAGTGATGTTCTGGGGTTAGGTAAGGTGCTGACCGGCCGAGCAAGAGGTAAGCGATGTAGGAGAGAACGAGGAGTGTTGCCAAGGGAATCGGCCACAGTCGTTTGGGGTTTCGAGCAAGAAGCTTTGCTAGTCCAGTTGGTAGATGTGCCAATACGCGGTCCATGGTCCCTCTGTCGAGGATTGCTGCTGCGGTGTTGGTTGTAAAGCACCGCCGGACGCCGCAGTGGGCCATACTACTCCAAACACGCCAAACACACCCCAAGTTAGGCGGAAAGATGAAGAGAGTTGGATTGACAAAAGCATTGGGAATACAAGCATAAGCTAAGAACATTATTGTACATATCCGCTTAGGTAGAATATCTAATCGTCACCCTGCCACGACTCTTCAGAATCAGATTGCACTCTGCTACGGCGAGCTGCTGCTTTTCGAACCGGAACATCTTCATCATCGCTCACGGGAACAGAGACTGGTGCAGATGAAGACGCAACGCTACCAACGTTCGTGGCACCACCCCCGTTAGGATCAAAGTTTGCGGCGAGCCGTCTGAAGGTTGCTTCGAAGACTTTTTGCATCTCGTCGGCGTCATTGTAAACCCAGGAGCCTTCTTTGTTATAGCGGCGAGCGTTGTCGAAGAGGAGTCTCCAATCGTTCGCGAACGCCTCAACATCCTTATACGTCGCGCCACTCGACTTTCTTCTGATCTGAGCAATGCTGATTGGCTTAGCAATCACTTCATAGTAGTCGGGATATTCCTGCAACATCAAGCGAATTAGTATCTCGTACATTTCATCCGTCCTGGCTCAGAACTTACCTTCTTGCTTGGGAGTTCTTTAAATAGCTCGCAGCGTTTACGTCCAGTTTCATCAGTCAGGTTCACGACAGTCTTAATACATTCGTCGAACAGTTTCTTCATACTCTGACGGGCAGATGGGATAGTGTTGACGGACGTTGTACTGGAGGATGCCAGAGGCTGGGTCCTTCGACGTTTCTGGTGACCGGATCCGGGATTAGTGTACATCACGGTCGACACAGCGAAAGACTGACCGATGGTTTATCGTCATCGTCGTCATCATCATCGTCCGCCGATGGTGTGAGGGACATCTCCTTGGCGCGCTTCCGTTTCGATGGCATTGGTGACGCTTCATGCGGTGTGTTTTTGCCACTTGGACGTCCGCGCCCGCGACCACGTCCAGCTTTCTTTTGCGGAATATCGAACTCTGGAGCAGGAGTGCTTTGTTCGGAGGCTTGCAGCCCCGCAGTTTTACGAGCGTTGCGTTTGGCCTTAGCCTGATAATTTTGTTCGACATATTCTTCGTAGTCAATCTCGTCATTCTCGATTGCCTAGTGACAGATGTTAGCGTGCGTCCAAGCCTCTTCCTTGTTGAGATGGACGTACATTCGCGAACTGCTCATCAGTCAACCCATCGGTGTACCGGACGTCCTTACGAACACGTGCTCCACGACCTTCAATGACATCGTCCGGGTCAATTTTGGGGAACGGATCTTCTTGCTGGTATACGGCAGGTATTTCGGGAAGGGTAACAAGTCGTTCGGGTTTCGGGCCAACACCCCCAGCAGCAAACCATTCGCTTTGTTCTCTGGCTTCGCGCTCAATATCCATCTGACGGAAGATCAATTGCTCGTCGTCCGTTCGGGCGAGAAGTTCGTTAAGTTCCTCATCCGTGATGTCGCCCGTCTGGTCCTGACTCTCATCGTCTTGGTCCTCAAGAAGTTGGCGCTAAAGAAGTCGAGGGTTAGAACGTCACAACACTTGATCCGGCATGCACACCCGGACATCTCACCAAATACTCTTCCCGCTCTTCCGCTGTGGATTTATTGTCGAATCGACCAGCTTGAATGACCTTTTCGTCCATATCCAACTTGGACCTTGCACGGGTTAAGATGGCTTCTTCGACACTCTTTTCCGTTACGAAACGGAAGATACGGACGGCTTTCTTCTGTCCGATACGGTGAGCACGATCCTGGGCCTGAAGATCAGCGTGGGGGTTCCAGTCCGAGTCGTAGCTGCACAACAATGGAATTTAGTCAAGAAATGATTGGAGGAGCAAACGGCTTACATGATAACGGTATCGGCCGTCTGCAAATTCAAACCAAGACCGCCAGCACGAGTCGATAGCATGAAAACCAGGTATTCCGAATTTGGGTCGTTGAACTTTTTGAGCAACTCTCCACGTTCCTCGGTCTTGGTACCACCATCAAGTCGAAGGCTCTTGATACCTTTATGAGCCATATAATCTTCCAAAATGTCCATGACGTTTGTCATCTGGAAGAAGATGAGTACCTGGGACGAAATCAAAATAAGCTAGGTATATATTTTGACGGTTAATGGTTGAACTGACTCTGTGATGAGTTGCGAAGAGCTTAGGCAGCATACGATCCAGGAGAGCAACTTTGCCAGCCGTTCTAATGAGAGTCGCATTCCACTTGGCGGTCGCGCGAATAGCAGTCGGCATGGGAACGAGATTCATCGCATCTTCGACTTCCCGGAAGACGAATGGATGCTGGCAGATCTTTCGGAGTTGCATGACCATGTTCTGGAGACCCTTTACTGGCGCAGGGCGGCTAGAGGAGATCATGAGAACCAACGTAACTCGCCAGGCATGCACGGAGACGCACCCGTTGACATCTGGCTTATCGTTCGGGAACATCTTGTACTCCTTCATATACTTATACAATTGAGTTTGCAAAGCCGACATCTTGCATTTAATGACCTTCTCAACCTTATCAGGCAGCTCGCTCTCCACGTCTTTCTTTAAGCGCCTGAGTAGGAAGGGCCTCAACACTTTGTGCAGGCGTCGAATGATGAGCAGAGATTCTTCTTCATTCAACTGGATGTTGTCTTGGGCACCGGAGTTCGCAAACGGCGTATTGAACCATTCGTCGAATGACTTCACCGAGTTGAATACCTTGGGCAAGGCAAAGTTCAGGAGAGCCCAGAGTTCAGGAAGGTTATTCTGAAACAGCGAGTAATTAGCACAGATGTTTACCCAAGAAGCCGCTGGGATTACCTGAAGTGGAGTACCGGTCAAGATCAGTCGATATCTTGCAGAGTAATACTGAGTGAGAGTCTGGGCGAGTTTGCTCTGAGTGTTCTTCATACGATGTCCCTCATCTAATGGGGATGTTGCTTGTCAGAAAAATCGTCGTCTCGTCGGAGTACCACGGAGCCCACCGATGATCATATGGACCCATTTGTATTTGCTCAAGAATGGGCGGTCCTTGATGATATACTCGAAAGTGGTCAACATAACCTTGAAGGGTTCCACGCGAACCCGATTTTGGATAGACTTTCTCGCTGCTGGAGATCCTTTGTAGACGACAGTAGGCACCGAAGGCGCCCACTTTTCAAACTCGAGTGTCCAGTTGGGAAGCGTAGACAAGGGGACAATGACGAGATAAGGGCCAGGCTGATGTTTACGTTCGATAAGGAAGGTAATCAACGAAATAGTCTGAATAGTTTTGCCAAGACCCTGAAAAAGGCACCCGCGTCAAACATCGAGACCAGAGAGGTTTAAGGATAAAAGACTTACCATCTCGTCGGCCAAAATTCCATTGAGGCGGTTGTTGTACAAGCTGACCATCCACTGCAGACCTTTAAGTTGATATTCCTTCAACGTGCCACCAACCAGAATACTCGGTTGAGAGGTAACCTTCTCTTGCATGCGATGCGCAATGGAGTAGTAGTCGACCTTCTTCCTTTTCTTCTCAGCATCTGCCTCGTTGTCCGCACTGACCGTGTCTTCATCTTCCATGCGGCTAGCACCGAACGTCGATTCGTCGACAACCTGCCCTCCGGGCTTGTGTTGGTCGTCGCGTTGCTGATCTCTAACGGCTTGAGCGAGTGAATCGAGGTAAGCGTCCGTTTGACGCAGGAGATGGGTAATACGGGTGTCCTTGGCTGTGTCGATGAGTTTGAGGTAGGCCTCCTCGTCGTCGTTCTTGAGAGCCTTGAGACGTTCCTTGGAGATCCGTTCGATACGCTTCTGCTCCTCCTTCTCCGTATCGACGTGATATTTGAGAACAGCACGAGCCAACTTGAGAGATTTGCCCTGAGCGAGGCGGTTTGCGTCCAGCATCGCCTTACCGTGGTCGCAGATGGTCTTGAGGTAGTCGAGATGCTTTTGCTTGACCCTCTTCTCCCTTTCCACGCGCTGCCTTCTCTCCAGGCTCTCGGTCTGTCGGACGTCACGAATATTTTGCTTCCGGAACCTTTTATACTCTTTCCTGTCTCCAGGAAGGATGGTAGCCTCGCCTAACCGTGCGACGACTGCTTGCCTCAACGCCCGCTGCTTATCTCGAAGCTGGAGGCTCTTGAGTTCGATCAAGGCGCGCAGTTTTCCGTGAGCAGTGGACGCGATATGGTTCGGCCTGGTGAGAGCCGCCTCCTCTTCCATATCGTCCGTGTCAATTGGGGGTTCGAGTCCGCCGTCCCCCATGGTACTGGTCAACTCGGACAATTCTTGAATACGATGGGCGATTCGTGCATCGATGTACCGATTCCGCTCGGCGAGAAGTTGGTATGGGTCGAGACCTTTTGGGAGGAGAGAGGGAATTAGAATATGTTGTTGTTTCGAGGCATGGAGTTGAGCAGGATGCGAGCGGTGTTTTAGGTGATCGAGGGGATGAATGTAGGCGTTGTATGGGTAGATAGCAGATTCGGTGTTTTCTTCAAGGTGAGGGCCTTTGGGGAAAGCTGCTTTGTGTCCGCTATGCTCGTTCCGGCCATCCTCTTCAGCTTTCTGAACTTGGACCGCACTATCCACTACGCGATTTTCAACTGTCTTCCCGTCAACCTCTTGCTTGATTTCAGCAGCACTCCGGTCTGCAGGATGCACCGCATCACGGATTTCGGGAGGGATTGGCATTCCGCGCTGAATAAGTTTGAACGCATGTATTTGCGCTCTGAGAGCATCGAGTTGAGGCTGCGAAAAGGTGACAGGATCTGCAGGTGGTTCGGGAGAGAATGGAGGGACGGGAGCTCCTGCGGGCGTTGAAGGAGCCGCCTGGTGATCCACGCCGTTAAGAGTTGGAGGTTGTTGGAGAGAAGCGGGAGGAGGAGCGGGTGGCAGACGCTGCTGCTGTTGCTGCTGTGCTTGGCCAGCTATAAATGCGCGGTAAGTTTAAGAGAAGCTTAGAAAAAGAATAGTAAGATGTTTACCTGATCGCTTGAAGTGGTCAACAAACCGCATAAGCTGGAATACTTCTGGGTTCGCCTCGGTTTGGCCCATGGCCCGCAATTGTTGCAATCGCTGAGTTCAAGGATAGGGGGATATTAGTAGAGCGATTTAAGAAAAGAGTTTTGCAAAGCGAGGGATCAAGAAGCCGGGGTATAGAGGGTGGTAGGTAGTTGGGCTGGTGGTCGGATGGTGTCTGGCTATGCATCGCGAATGGCAAAAAAACCACTCGCAACAAGTTCCCTCGAGAGGGTGGTTGTCGGAGAATGGCCGACATGGTATCCGTGGCGCATGCCGTGGGACAGTCGAGAGTCGAAGAGGGGGAAAGAGTTAGAATATTGGGGATGATAGCGACGCACCTGGAAGAGGGCATGGGCTTTCTGCGGCGTAACAGATTCGTTTGGTTGGAAGAGCAATGGATACTGATTATGTATAGGCATCGGATGTTGGCCGAGGGACGCCATGGTGGAGGTTAATGGCAGAGTGGCCGTCGACGCGTTGTTTACTTGTCCAAGGGAGACGGAGGCGACGCGGGTTGGACTTTGGACTGCACAGCTGTCGAGTGGTGAGAGAGAAAACACCGCGGCAAACAAAATTCGACTTCTCACGCTGAACTCACCGCCTTCACCACGACCGTCATGGAAACGCCTCCAGTCCAGCAGACACTTCCAAGAAAAGATATAGATATAAGAACAGGATATGTAAATCCACATGTATAATAGATTTCAATACAATGTCAAGGCTTGGGCACCGCTCCTTTTGCTCAACTCCTGTCGATAGCGGGGGCAGCGGACATTCATACACTTTCGGTGCCTCGACCAGTCGTCCACTGCCTTGCTAAGACTCCACAGGATCTCGCCAAAAATACCCTCGTCTCCGTCACCAAATTGGACCGACATGCAACCAACATCATCTGTGCTCCGCCATAGGGACGGACACGCTGATCCGCAACTCATTTGATCTAGCTCGTAGGTGTCCTGAATCATTCGGTAGCCCCTTCCCGCATACTTCTCGCGCCAGATTTGATCTTTCTGGTGTTCCAGTCTGATCCGGTTGTTAATGAGACCGATGTGGGCAAAGGTGAGTTTGGGGTATGCGACGTTGATGGAATCGGAGGTGATCCAATTGATCACGAAGCTCGTGTGGAAGCGAAGGATGGGCGAAATAGAGTTTGGGATGACGCTCTCGATCACATCGATCCGGCGGGTAACGTCCTGCTTCAATGCTTTGGAGTAAACTTGTTTTGACAGCTTGGTGACGCTCTTGATCTGAGAGTTCTTGTATAGCGGCGTGGCCGCTGGTTCTGGCGATTCCTCGTCGTCTCCGGTGACCACTTCGACTTTGTATCCTTCTATGTGGATGAGATGGGAGAGCATCATATCCCTTCCTCGCCCTCTAGAGGTGTAGATGTCCAAGTCTTGGGAATCCCATTCGGCACCGTCCACGAACGCAAGAGCAGTTGAGCCAGAAATGACGGATTTAGTGTGCCTCATGCAATCACGGAAAAGGACGGGCTTCTGGATCCATTGGCTCAACGTGGCGTGCCAACGTCGTACAAGGTAATTCTTTACTCTGACGCGGAAATAGATGGATAGCTGACCGAAGAGAACAACTTCGTCGAGTTGACATTGATCTAAAATCGCGTCTAGGACGTGTTGAAAGACAAAGTGGATGTTCTGAGAGTGTCGAGTGGAGGAGATGGATATCGCCTTGAGGGCGCCAGCCGCTGCTGTCAGGGCCTCAGGGCTGGGGTTTGACTCAAGGAGGTTGACCAGCTCGGGGAGCTAGACCAGACGATCTCAGTTCGCTGACCTGGTTTGAGGGGCCTTTGCACACTAGAAACGAAACATACCAATCTGTTCGCGCCCTGCATCCTGGCGAAGAGGCGCGCGAGGTCGACGCTAGCTTTATCGCTTGGCTTAGCCAGCGGAGTGTCGATGTCCATATCCATATTGCGAACGGTATAATCAGGACGACTGGACGTCACCGGATGTCGTTGAAACTGGCTTGTTTCTAAGCTCGAGGACGGGTGGGGTCGGTCGAGGTCGTTACACCCAATGAGGAAGAGGACGTTGAAAGCTAACTCTACTTTTGCTGACCTCACTTTGGTCCAAATACTTACACCAGAACTTTACCCACCACCCCCAGCATGCTTCGTCGACTGCCAACCTCACCAACCAGCAGAGCGCTACTATTCACACCTAGACTCATCTACACGTCGAGCCTCTCGACTAGCTCTCGCTTGGCCGTTCCCCAATCAATATTGCCTGGCGAGCAACCACCAGTTGTCGCACCTTCGGATGGCGGTGCAGGACCTTCCACCATGGCATCGCTTAACCAACGAACGTCGACCATCAGTCCGAGTGAACGCTCCGTAGCGGGTCCTAAACCTCCACCACCAGTAACGCCTAGGAAAGCCCCTACCATCAAGGCCTCTAAGGCGGCAATCACTCTCGTAAGCAACACCAGCTCTCAGAATTCGTGCCCGGATCTCACAGAGAGTCTGAATCCTGCTTCGTAGACCCCTGGAGCGGTAGCTCGACTCAAAGGCCTGCTCGCTGGGCCAACGCCGCAGCTCATTCGAATTGGCGTGAAAAACAAGGGATGCGCGGGGATGTCATACCACCTTGAATACGTCGCCAAGCCGGGCAAGTTTGACGAAGTCGTGGAACAGGACGGGGTAAAAGTCCTCATCGATTCGAAAGCGCTGTTTTCAATTATTGGAAGCGAGATGGACTGGAAAGAGGATCGGCTAAGGTGAGAATCGTCTTCACCTCCCGGAGTGTCACGACGATTGTCTGACCTTCTGGTCCGCCCCTGCAGCTCCAAATTTGCCTTCACGAATCCGAACGTCGTTGATGCTTGCGGGTGCGGCGAGTCCTTCAACTTGGGATGAGGTCATGTTGTCGGTCTCGATTAATAGACTGGATTCTTTCAACTCCTTCGTTGCATGGGATCTCGTATTTACCTGCATAATTTAGTAGTTTATAGTAGTTGTAATCTGAGTGGCTCCAGAACCGTGCGCCGTCGAATTTCCGGAGACTGACCAGGAGAGACGCGGGAGATTCGTCCCTGTTCCTTTGATACTCCTTACACCTCAATCAACCCTTCACTCAACCAGAATCGAGGATTGAGGGCGTTATATTCGTGGTAAGCGAGTCTTTGGTAGCTCTTCATCGGACTGCATACCTGGCCATTCCATCTGCCCTCCAGAATTCAAGTCGGGAGAGGACGCATTGCGAAGATTGGGATTTCGACCACGGGGGCAGATAAACCACTCCCATCATCACCTTTTCCTCATCGAGGAGGCGCGCTGCTCTCACAACCAGAGGGAAACGCGAGCCTTGTCTTCCGGAACCCAAAGTCAACCGTTGTTGTAAGTAGTGAAGAATGGTTGCTACCATCTCAAGGAAGGTGCTGATGTACCACCGACAGACCACGCCCGAGCCAAACGACTTGAACGCCCAATTTCACTCTTCTACTAGGAGCTGCGAGTCAAACCTCCTGGGCGCCGCCGCTTTCTTACCTCCAACGCAAAGTGCAGTTGATTCCAACTATGTCATCGCCGTCCGCCAACCCTTCATCGCACCCTCCTCCTCCCCGCCGTGCCTCGTCTTCAGGAGGGAGCCAGTTAAACCCAAACGCTCCTAGGAGATTGCAATTAGCGACGGGTGCAAGCATTCAACCACCGCCGTCTAGGGGATCGTCCTTCGCTGCTATTGCCGCTTTGGCGCAATCACAAGGCACGCCCTCCTCTTCAGCCGGACCAAGTGCAGTGGGCACCCCAGCCGGAATAAGAAGACAATCCGTACCTTCGTCCCCATCTCCTCGCATCCATCGCGCGACAAGCAGCACCACTTCGGCATGGGGATCTGTAGGACACAGTCTTGGGAATGTCGTCACCCCAAGCACGCCTTCGCCCTCCACGTTCCCTGGAGGTCCACTGGCAGCGGCAAATGCGGACATGAGCTTGGGTATACCTTCGGTGCCTGCACCTCCAACAGCTTTTTTCTCTCGGCCTCCATATCTCGAACACACCGCCTTCAAACACCTTTTTAAACAGGACGTCTTCCAAAACATCCAAACGCCCGGTTCCTCATCCCTTAACGGTTCTTCCGCCATTTCATCGTCTCTTTCTCCAGCAAAGCCCACTTCTGGTGCTTCCTCTAACGCACCTCTACCACGACGGCCAGCGTACTCGCCGGCATACCTCCTGGGTGGTGCCCTCTCCCCTGAGAGCACGTCCAGTTCCGCTGTAAACAGCGATGTCGAGGACAGTGACTCTGCTGTTCCCCGCACCGCAAGGCCCAGGGATGCTCAAGCCCGAAAAAAGCTTGTTATTCGCCCTGAGGAAGAAGTTTTTACCCTCCCTACTCGTTGGAATGATTCGGACCGGCATGCTAGCATCCACATCTCCATTTCGGGCTCGGAGCTAACATTTATGGGCGGTCAGGGTGAGAGCAACTCTGCACCTTAGTTCTCAACTGTCGTTCACCCTATCCTTTCCACAGGAAACCTCAATGGCGTAGACAATAAGGATGAGGCGGCGGCCGCCCGGACAAACAATTCTATTCCACCTATATGCGGAGTATATTACTACGAAGTAGAGGTCCTCGACCGAGGAAATAAAGGGTGAGATAAGGCACTACCTCCCCGGTTAAGAAACGCGCTAAGATTCGCTCGAGTAGACATATAGGGGTGGGGTTCGCAACAAAGCAACACAAAACAACCAAGATGCCTGGATGGGAATCGCATTCGTGGGGATATCATGCCGACGACGGGAGGCTCTTTTCGAGTGAAGGGGAGCAACCCTTCGGGCCGAGATTCTCGAGTACGTCGACGATTTTGCTCCCCCACCCTCGCCCCCTAGTTGATACTAATCAATCGGCACTACAGCTGGTGATGTTGTGGGCTGTGGAGTTGATTTCGGCTCAGGAAGGATCTTCTTTACGAAGAACGGGGTTTTCTTAGGTAGGGCGTAAGCTAGTTAGAAACCTCGGAAACTGACCAGCTGTTCACCTTAGGCACCGCCAGTCCACCGATAACGCCTCTAACGGAACTTTACCCGTGCATTGGCTTGAGAAGCTCCCGGGAACGAGTATTGACCAACTTTGGTCAATATCCTTTCCGGTTTGATATTGAGGCCTATGTCATACAAGCACGGTCGAAAGCTTGGAAAGACACCATCCAGGCTGGAACAACCCTACAATGGCAAATCGACCGAAAGGCCATGAAAATATCGCAATACCCTGATACAGCGCCTGTTCCCGCAGCGACCTCGACGGGCGGGGCATATGGAGTACCCCACATTACTATACCACCAAGACCTGGCACCGAGGCTAGCGCCGGGTTCACACTACCACCCATCTCCACGAGCGGTTTCACCATCTCACCTCACGAGCTGACCGCGGCAACACCTTCAGCATCAGCGGACACCTCGCCCCCCGTTGTCGGCAGGGAAGTGGGCGGAGACAACCCCCAGGTGGTTGTCAGAGAACTGGTGTTGGAGTACTTGATTCAATCAGGGTATCCTGCAACCGCTCGCGCGTTCAAGTCTCAGTGCGACCAACAGCGAGTTGATGAGGAAGCGGCTGAGGCCGCCCTCGTGACAGCCGATGACAACCGGCTGGGGCGTGGTTGGCAAGCCAAGAAGGTTGCTTCATCCAATAAAGCCAATGCCCCCGATCAAAACGGCGACACTAAAATGACAGACGGGGAATCAAAGGACGATCTTCCTCTAGGAGTCAAAAGCAGACCAATCGGACCTGGTATGAACGTTGAAGATTCAATGATTCGCCGACAAATCATAGATGCCGTCCGTCGAGGAGATATCGATTCGGCTCTCCAGGATCTGGAGGTGCACTATCCTGAAGTTGTCAAGGACGGAGACACGCCGGATAAGAGGGCTGGAGGAAGCGATCCGAACGGAGAGAACGCTGGGATCCGGTTCAAGTTGAGCTGTCGGAAATTGGTCGAGATGATCTTGGAAGCTGCTGCTTCAACGAATAAGCGCTCCACCGTGCATTCCCTGCCGCCGCCGTCTGATGGCATGGACATCGACGGGGAGAGTTCCCTTCGCGCTGGACCTCCCTTATCGACTTCCTACGCGAGCTCTTCGTCCAATCTGACGTGGAAACAGCAACAGAAGCAACGCGCCCATGCACCACCTTCAGACGACAGCACTTCATATGACATTGAGGGTCTCAACCGAGCACTCCAGTATGGGACGAGATTGACGAACCACTATGGATCCGACAAGCGAGTCAAGGTCCAGGCGTTGATGAAAATGTCCTCTGGCTTGGTCGCGTACGAGGATCCACTGAACGCCGCAAATCCTGTGTCAAAGTTTGCTGGGGAAGAGGCTAGGAACGAGCTAGCGGAGGAAGTTAATTCTGCCATATTGGGTATGTGGATGGCTGGGTTGTGTAATCCTGACGTCGTGGCTGAAGCGCGCTTGCTCCGTCGGTTTGTTCTCGCAGAATCGCAAGGTCGACAGAGAGACTCTGCGCTGGAACGGTTGTACCGTCAAGCAGGAGGTGTAGTACGTCAATTGGGCGTGATGGGAGAAGGACTTGCCGCCTTTGTCGACATGGACCGAGAGTTTTGCGGACGGTGAATTGGCCATTATACTGTAGATTTGTCGAATACTTGCTCCCTACATCGTTGTACCTTGATAACAGTATTTTGTAACCACGACTCGAACAGAACGACGACGATATAATGACGTAGCAGACAACTAGCAATCCAGATTGCAACAGGCTATAAAAAGTACATTTCGCGGATGGTACATATCGCTTCAAATATTGATTAGAACTTTTCAAAGTCTTTTGACTAGAGTTCAGCGGTCAAGTTGACGTGGACAGCCTTGACGTTGGTGTAGCTGGGTGAGATGGAAAATCGGTAAGAGTGGGACGGCGACAGAGGGAATGAAGACATACTTTGCCAAAGCGTACTCGCCCAGCTCGCGACCGATACCGCTCTGCTTGTAGCCACCGAAGGGAACTTGGTAGTGAAGCTTGTTGTATTGGTTCACCTATTGGTGTTCCGGGATGTTCAGCACGAGTCCGGTATTAGCCAGATCGTGAATGCGTACCCAGACGGTCCCAGCACCGAGGTCATGGGCAGTCTTGAGAGCCCGGCTGATATCCCGCGAGAAGACAGCTGCAGCGAGACCGTACATGCTATCGTTGGCCATCTCGATGATGTCTGTTTTGAGGAAGGGATCGGAGAGTGAGCGGTCAGCGGGAGCGGCTTTACAGTAGGAAAAGCTGGTAACTACAAACCTGCTTCGTCCTTGAACTTGATAACGACGACGACGGGGCCGAAGATCTCATCTATCGATACAGAGAGTGAGCGCCACCGGTATTCTCGCTTGCACCCATGAGCGGGGTGCCGCACCTTTGACAATGGTCATGCCGGGCTTGGCGTCGGTGAAGATGGTAGGCTGGATGTAGTATCCCTCTTCGCCGTGCTGCTCCCCGCCGAGATGAACGGTGGCACCTTCTTCCTTACCCTTTTGGATGTAACCCATGATGCGCTACCAGCAAATGATGTCTTAGCTGAGGTGAGAGTAGGCAAAGAGAGCCCGAGTACGTACGTCGAATTGGATCTTGCTGACTTGGGGACCTTGGAAGGTCTCTGGATGGAAGGGATCGCCGACTTTGAGGGATTTGACGTGGTCGGTGAATTGTTGCATGAACTTGTCGTAGACGCCTTCCTGGACGTAGACTCGGGAACCAGCGCAGCAGCATTGTCCGTGGTTGAAGCTGTGTACGTCGGTTTTAATGCAAGAAATGCGAGTTGAAAGGGAGATGTCTTACTAGATGCCGAATGCGCTCCATTTGATGGCCTGCTCGAGATCAGCATCGTCAAAGATGATGTTGGGGCTCTTGCCACCGAGTTCGAGCGTGACGTCTAACGGGATATTTTATGAGATCAGCACTATACGCGCCACGAGTTTCTAGAAACAACGCGCACTTTTCAAGTTGCTGTCAGCAGCAGCCTTCAAGACGGTGCGTCCGACGAGGGTGCTTCCGGTGAAGGCGACCTTGTCGATCATCATGTGATTTGAAATGGCAGCACCGGCGGTAGCACCGTATCCGGTAACGATGTTGACGACGCCTGGTGGGAAGCCCGCTTCTTGAATCAAGTGGGCCATGCGGATTGCGGTCAAGGGAGTGAATTCGGATGGCTTGAGAACGATTGTGTTTCCCGTGGAGAGTGCGGGGCCGAGCTTCCAGGCGAACATGAGGACTAGATAGCGAGCGAGGGTAAGTGGAGGGTCGAATGGGTCGATGATAATAGGGGGACATACGAGGGAAGTTCCATGGGATGATTTGGCCCTAAAGATCGGGCGATTAGCGTGCCGTTGGCGGGGCTCCTGGATGCGGTGGACGTACCACTACACCGAACGGCTCGTTCCTGGTGTAAGCCAACTTGTGCTCGTCGACCTCGATGGTCTTTCCGTGGTGCTTGTCGCACCAACCACCATAGTAGCGGATGGTCTCGGCGGCTTGCTGGACGTCGAAGCCCTTTGCGGTTGCAAATGCCTTGCCGTTGTCAAGGGATTCGAGGGCTGCGAGTTCGTCCGCGTTTTGTTCGATGAGATCGGCGAGCTTCATGAGGAGCTTGCCGCGCTGGGAGCCTGGACACTTGAGACCCCACACGGTTTTGAAAGCCTTGTGAGCGGCCTCGACCGCACGATCGACGTCTTTGGCGGTCGCTTCGGCGACTCTGGGAGTCAAGGGACGGGTGAGCAATAAACGCGCGGATAAATGTGTTGGGGTAAACGCACTTTGCAAAGACTTTTCCGTCGGCTGGGTTCACGACGCTAAGCGAAGGGGGTATCAGGGTCGAAGAACGCGACGGGGATTGGGGAAATGGGGCGGGGATACGCACTCGATGGTCTTGCCCTCGACGCCATCGACGAATTGGCCGCCGATGTAGAGACCGGTGCTGAAGGATGTCTTGCCCTTCCAGACGCTGTTTGGCTGCCGAGTAAAGTCGTATTCAAAGGTGTTGACCATTGTGAACGTCGAGCGTTTGGAAGTGGATGAGGAGAGGGGGAGGAGTGAACGGGCTGGAGAATGTGGAGCCCCATCGATTGACGGGGATGCTATATAACCGAAAACGGAACAGGAGTGGAACATGGGCGATTGGCATAAAAAGTATATCCAACGCGTGACCCCTTCTCTCCCGATATGTTCTGCTAGCAAACACCTCCACTCTGAAGAAGACTTGGGGTCACGAGGACGTGATTCTGTTCCGATGACGACTACACCCGAATCGCCCTTGGACTCATTGGTCGATGTCAAAGCAAATTGCGTTGGATGTGCTACTGAACGTCGACGATGGATAACGTCGGATCACCTAGCTAGCTACAGAGACCCCTCGTCATCGGGTGCAGCGGTGCCAAGTCAGGGGGTTCTGGATGCGAGGGACTTCTGCTGTTGGCTGTGTCCCTGAATGTGGCGTTGTTTGCAGTGGCCACTTGACACCTTTCGTCGTATCATCCCGGAGCAGTCGAAAGCCACCGTTAGCAGACACGGAAGACCATGGAGAGCAGTGGCCAGTGACAATAATAGCATAATGTATTATATAATGTATAGTACAAGTAGTGGAAGTGGGCGCAGAGAAGCAGCCGACGTGGAACTCCGGGAGTGCAGTTGTCCGGCATTTCAGTGTGGCTTGGGGGAGTTGCGATGGCCGGCATATCAACGTGCCCACGAATGGATTGGGTGTTACAAATCCTTTCCCTGCCTATCTCTCTGAGAAGCGTTCTCCCACGGAACATCCCGGTGGGAACGTCCTAGTCTTTTGCGATCCCTGGATGCGAGGACTACACGTCTCCTCCAGCCTCTCGCTCGTTTCTCTTCCATCCCAGAAGTCCTTTTCGAAAAGGTACTTCACTTACACGTCGTAAAGCACGTCAGAGACTCCAACACCTGCGGTTTCATTTCCATATAAGGCAATTACACGAGGTACAAAACACTCTGAGCTTGTTTGTTATAATGAATCTGACGTACTACCACCCACCCACAAGTCTAACTCTCTCTCTGCAATGCATCACCTGCCTCAGGCCCCCTCCGAATCATCGACGCCATCTCATCTCAAACAAGCTATTTCACTTGACAACCAAACCCAGAGGCCTTCCTAGCCGGACGTTTCGACTTCCACGTCGCTCCTCCTTCCTCGCAAAATGAACCCACAACCATCCCACTTATCCCCATCCTCTTCTCTCTCTCACTCTCCCCTCGCCGTGCGCGCTGCTCTGGGAGCGTTCCCGGTCCCTTGGGTGACGAATTCACCGGACCGGCATCCCGCGATGTGAAAACAGCAGAACAACAGACGCGCGAGTCGCGGTGCCTTTTGCCGAAACCGTTTTCGCCTTTTCGCGTTACAGCACACTTGCGGCTTTTGGGGAGGCCTGGACCTGACCGACACTCCGGCCGACCGTCTCCTCCTGACCCACACTTTCCTCTTCCAGTCCAATCACACCACCAGAAAAAACCCAAGTCAGAAAAAACGTCTGCGCGATCGTCGACGCTACTTAAAAGGTCTGGCCACCCGCATCACCGCACACGGCTCATCCTTCCTCCTCTCCCCCACCCCCCGATCGCCTCAATCCATCCTTTTTACCACCACGGCTACCACTAGATCAACGCTAAAGACATGTTATCGGCAGGTGCTCTCATATGGATCTCCGTCAAACCCCTACTCAAAATGTATGTAAATCGCTTCCCAAGGCCTGTCATTTAAGCTTACTCACCCAAAATCATCCCCACCCTTAGGGCCTTCACCACCGCATTCGGCATAATCCTCACTAAAAAAGACCTCTTCGGATCCGTCGCCGCCAGAGGCACTGGCCAGGTCATCTTGGTGCGTCGTCCACAGCTCAAACCGACCGACTGAGATCGCCTAGCTCACCGGATCGGAATTACACGTTCGTCCGTTCGCTTGTCGTTCTTCATTTGTAGAACATCGCCCTACCCGCACTTCTGTTCAGCAAAGTCGTGCCTTCTTTTACGTCCGACAACATTCGTGCTCTCGGTACGTACGCGATCTCGAACCTCCCAAAACTTTATATCCGCTGTTTTTTCATTTTGCCTTGGTCCTGACTTGTCCGTCCGTAGGCCCGCTCATCCTCATCGGATCATTATACCAGCTTTTCGGGTTTTTCTTCGCCTTTCTCGTCAGGCAGTTCTTCTGGGTTCCTCATCGCTTCCGGTATGGCATCCTCGCGGCGGGCACTTGGGGAAATTGGGGCGACATTCGTGAGTGTCCCCGCAACCCCTCTCTCTACCCCCCACCGTAGGGTGCTCATGTCAACCATGGAATAGCAACCGCTGTAATCATGAGCATCACTTCAGCCGCACCCTTCAACGGTCAAAAGGACAGCGACCTGGCCGTGGCGTACGTGTCGATATTTATCCTCGTATTCTACGTGGGTCCCATTTGTCGTCGTTTTCGCGGAACTTCTTTAATTGATCATCGCCGTACTAGATAACCTTATTCCCTCTCGGCGGCCACCTCATCATCGGGAAAGACTTTCAGGGTCCTGACTTCACCGATGACGAAGTGAGGGAATCATTCCCAACCAAAGTTCGAAAAACCGGGCGTCAGCTGGCCCAACTCCCGGATAGCCTGATCTCTCTTGTACGAGGACGACGCGCGTCTACACCCGAAGCCACGGACGTGGAGAAGCAACTCGAGGTGGTCAACAAGAAACTCGCTTCGGACAAGACCCAGGAGACACGAGAGTCCACCGTCGTCGCTGACTCGGAAACCCCAATTTTCTCGGTCGCTCCTACCGTCATCAGCGAGCCTACCGCACCAACGACCAACACCACGGGAGTCAAGCTCACCCGAACCGTCACGTTCCACCCAGAAGCCGAGGGCGCCGCTGGTGACTCGGAACGTCCTCCATACGCTGCAACGATCGCCTCGGCACGCACGGCCGTCCCCGAAGACTCTGACCCCCAAACCAACACCTCTCCTACCAAAGTTCCCTTGTCTGAGTCAGGCCTCGGCCAACCGAAACCAACCCGCTGGCAACGCGTCCTCTCGTTCCTCAAAGCAGCCAACACTCCACCGACGATCACCATCTTCATATCCTTCCCCATCGCCCTCGTTCCTCAACTCAAAGCTCTGTTCGTGCAAACCGACGCGACCCCATCTCTGCACTCGATATCCCACAGCTCACCTGATGGCTTGCCTCCACTCGCGTTTATCCTGGACACCGCGTCATTCATCGGGGCTGCGTCCGTGCCGCTAGGTTTGGTGTGCTTGGGAAGCGCGCTGGCAAGGCTGACGGTGCCGAAGCCGTGGACGAGGTTACCTTTGGGTGCCATCGGATGGTTCACCGTCGCCAAGCTGTTCTTGATGCCGATTCTGGGCGTGGCGATGTGCGCTTTCTTTACCACGACGGTGAGGATCATCAATCCTGAGGACAAGGTGTTGAGGTTTGTGTGCATGTGAGTCTACCTT
>WSUI01000011.1:0-57521 GCA_019633595.1 Tulasnella sp. UAMH 9824 | reverse complement strand
TATTTAACGATTTGCTTATTCTACTTTCATTTTCACGGACCTTTTAAACGATCGAACCGACCTAGCACGAGATTCCTTGCCTGGCTTTCATTCATGTACTATCCTACATCATTTCACGCTGTATAAAATATATCGACTTGCTTATCGGAATGTGGTCGTTCGACCAGCCATGGGGTGAGAACCGTCAGCACGTGTTCGGTCAAGTGGACAAGGCTCAGGATTAACGTTAAGCGCCGTGCAGTGGTTACCCTATATATAGATTAAAGCGGTGCGAGGTGGAACCCTAAATGCCACTTCAGGTTCGACGGAGCGGCTGACGGTCGTTAAGACAGACCAAAGTGTTGCTCTTCCTTTTGGAAGTGTTTACGCAGCTCGACTCTTCACCATATCATGCTCCAAGAGAACAATCCGCCGGGACTTGCAGTGGCTCTGCAGCTGGTTCTATCTTTCCAAATCCGCCTTCGAACCCTCCGATCTAGGCCTTCGACGGTGTGTTGTTCATCAATCTCAACGATAAGAAAAACACGGACAGCTTATATCAACCGAGCCATTTGATTTTCGTCGATAAGGTCATCTCCGCCGACCCAGAGCGTTTAAAAGCGCTCTGCGGAAGGTGTACGTGGGCGAAGGAACTACACCTTTGTTTTCTCTTCTGCATGTCCGTTAGCAATTCAGTCTGGAAGGTTGAATCACACTCATTCGGTTAACTCCTAGGATTGAAAGCTCTGGACACTCATTTAGAACCTGGGCTAGCCTTGTCCCTTCTCTATGCGCTGGTTGATAGGGGGTGGGGACCATGGATTCTGAAGATCGAGGTGATCATGATCGACCAAGATTCTCTCAAACAATCTAGCCTGCCATAGACTTGTACGTACATGTAGAAAGTACTCGTATCTTGGCGAAGAGGAGCGAAAGTGCCTCGGCAACCCGAAATGAAAGGAGGGGACTTGCCGAAGAATCAGCACGACCGATTTTTTACTCCCGTTTATGTCAAGGTTCGCATCGTTGTATTTCGAATGTGGTGACAATTCCGTGATGAACGGTTCCGAACGACACATTCCACTGGAGCTCTTCGTCGCCCAAGATATGCATGCATCTGGTTATAGCATTTGAATTTGCTAACGGGGATCGGGGTTGGTGCGGGGATATAACCCCTTTGGGGAACCGTCTATCTTGGGACTGTCTTGCTGTTCAGCCGAGACCGTAAAGCCAAGACGCCAATTTAGCCACGGAACACTCCGCCCGTCTCTCTTCTTTTTCACGTTTCACTTGGCTTGTTTCCAAATACGGGCATGGCGCCGAATGCCCGGTAACAAATCGGGCGACGAGCGGCATACCAGCCGCCGGCAGCCGTTCGATAATTACTTCACGTGGATCCTCTCGACATTTTCATCCCCCTCCAAGGTGCAGCTTTGCACCGAACTCTGGAGTTCCGAGAACGATTTTTGAAATCACACCAAGGGTTACAGGTGAAACGTTTTCCCAGCGCAGGACCGTGTGTACACAAATGGCTGTGGGAGTCCGCCCCCTCACCCCCCGCCCCGGCGGAGGCTTTTGAACTCGTTCGGAGACGATATGGTCATAGTGTCTTACGATATCTAGCGGCACTAGCAGCCCAATTCAATTCGGATGGGAGTCTCGGGACCTTGATCACCGAGCGTGGGCCTGGGTGGGGAAAACATTCAGTTGGACGAGGCCGACGACTCCGCTATTGCGCCAGTCTGCTCCCGGTGTCTTTACCAGCTGTGCTAAGCGACCACATGCGTTCGAGGTCGCTAGAACATGCGTCCAACGACGAGACATCCCGGTCTTTCCCTTGCGTTGGCACGGTCACGTGAGGGGAGAAGCTGGACGCGTCTCCGACCCTGAGTGGAGGGGGGAACATCCATCAGGTCCTGAGGAACCGTCCAAAGTACATAATCCAAGCTTTTGACGTACAACGCAAAAATTCTAGGCGACCACGAAGGCGTTCGGGGGAACCACATGCTCACTTGAATGATACAATTCGTATTTCTGGTGATGGGCCGGTCATCCGCCAACCTTGCGTTAGCGAGGTAAAAGGCTTAACCTGAGAGACAGGCACAACAGGGATACGGCATCATCGCTTTCCTATTACGGAGTACGTACAAACGTTTGAAAAAAAATATATATATGGGTGCATTGGGAAAGAAAGCTAATGTAGTTCAGCGCAAGAATCGCGAGGGTCTTGTGGTGGAGGCAAGAAAAAAAAAAAGCGAAATATTGTCATGCGCAGCGGTGGGCTGGAGGTTATTTCGAAGAGTATAAAGGCTGGCGGTCCAATCCGGGATGGTCGGCCTTTTGCTCGCTGGAAGGGATCGGGAGTGTGATCTGTCCACGTTGGAATGCCAACCTGTTGTTCCCAGCTTTGCGGGTGGGGTGGGTGCTATAATTGGGGGTCCGCTGGCCGTTGGAAATTCGGATGACGATTCGATCGAGGGATGGCGTCGGGTCCGGGCTCTGTGATCAGTGTGCCTTCCATCATCGCGATCCGACCATTGGAAAAAGAGAAAGGGGCTATGATTGCCACCAGCTACCTTTTTGGACGTTCTGAGACGGGAGGGCGAAGGCGTCTTGGCTTCTGAAATGGCGCGTGTTCGAGGATGGTTTGTGCCCATTTGCAAGTATGCCAAGGACCGCTGGCGGTAGAATTTAATGTCTCTTGTTCTTCGAACCGAGGTGTGGTTGATGGCGGGGCGGAGTGGGACGACTTCACGCATCACACAGAGTTGTCCTCGATCATTGCGTGGCCCATTGGCCGCACGAGAGTCCGAAAAGACGTGCCATCAACGGATACCGCAAAAAGAAGACAGCCGGTGGTGTTGGATGTCACACACAGTTGTTGCTGTGGAAGCTCGGCTGGCACGGCAGAAGGCGTCCGGAGGGAAGCGTGCGGGAGGGTAGTGATTTATGCCACATTTGGGGAAGGGACGGGTTGGAGCGCGGTCGCCGCACCGAGGCTCGAGATTGAGGAGCTAGGTGGGATTGGCGCAGGCGAGATTAGCGGAGTTGCGTTTTTTTTTGGAGATGAAGGTACAGCAAGGACGGGACAGCTCGCGCTAGCCACACCCCCCAGCTGTGATCACCTGCGAACAAGAACAAGAAAGAGATAGGGAGGAAGACAAGGGAGGAGGGACGATTGTGTTCAGATTCGGGCCGGTTTATAACAAGGTGGATTAACGTGGACTATAGCATCCCAAAAGGGTGGACCAAAGGCGGGCAAGGGACGGAAACGGCAGGCGCCACCATTTTTGCCCAAAAGGGGAAGGTATCGGATTTCCGCGAGTCTCTCAACTGTGGATTGGTGGATGCAGCGAAGCAAAAGCGAGATATGCGTTGAGGGCTGGTGGACGTGTGGACCCTTGTTTTGGTGGCAAGTTCACCGCTGATGGGAGGTAAGCAGACGTCGCGTGGGGGTGTCCAGGGAAGGGGAAGAATTAAGACCGCTGCCTTCAGGGTTCTCCATTCCCAAACAATTGCTAAAATGTCCGCTTGCTCGTTTCTGGGGTTGCCATCTGCATTATTTTACATTTACCCACCCTTTACCACACCACCGTCGTTTGTTTACTGTTCCAGGGCGTGCTGGTATTTGACTTGGAGAAGGGCGAGGACGATGAGGCGGACGATGGACACGATGAACACGACTCGCAGCGTAAAATGAGATAAATACAGGGAGCTGAATTCATTGAATGGCAGGGAGAATGACTTCCCGATTGGGGTGGGCTGGATCTGAATCCTGACTTGGAAGCTGCACCCAACGGCGCACGCTAAAGGAGCGAGAAGCCGCACAGGGAGCTGCAGCACCCAGCCATTTCCCGCCCTGCCCCCATCCAAGGAATTATAAAGATCAAACAGCGCCATCCTCTCCGGTCTCTTCCTCCTCCCCCGCCTCTCTTTCATCAGTCGCCACCATTGTTCTCGCTACTTGGTATGTAAGCCTCTCCAGCACGCACTGGCACCTTCCGCTCCTCCCCACCACCACCGCAGAGACACTTTTGCTGACACAATCCCTGCCTTGCATCTTCGCCGTGTGCTCCCATTTATACGTACGACATTTTCTTCTCGGCCTTGGGACGTGGTGGTTCGCGGTGCGTGTTAAAAATCCGACTGGGAACACGCTCGCCTCTCGGAAATTCCAATCCGGACTGCCTTCTCTCCCATCGACTCGTTTCGTTCGACGACCTTCAACCTCGACCAAATCGTCCCCTCCCTGTACAACTCTGCATCTGTACCAACACCCACCTGTTGTTGTTATCAATCTCCCAGCCCGACTATCTTGTACCAGTTCTTCCTCTAGACACTAAAACAGTCGGCTGATTCTCTCTCGCATCCCAATCCCCTGTAAGTCGCTCCGTCATCTCCACCCATACTCGCGCTTTTATGCTCATCCCATGCGTCTCGCACACAGGCTACTCTGTGTCCACTAGCGGCATTCCCATCTCTAACCTAACTAACTATTTCGCTCCACCGCTCTGTGCATTACTCACCTAAACCCGACCAAAAAAAAAAAAACCAAAAACGTCTTTCCGACCCACCCCCCCCTTCGGCTCTTTCTCTCTTGCTATTCACTACTATCTATTTAACCTAAAAAAAACTTACAACACCGACGCACTCGTCAATCTATCCAAATCCCGAACATGTCGACTCCGGAACAGCAGCAGCTGAATGGCTCATCCACGCCGATCGCAGTCAGCTCGGCCGCTTCTAACGCTCAGCCAGTTGCCGACAAAGGCGGCGACACCACCGCTTCCATGAACCGCAACGACAGCCCTCCGGCTTTCTTGGACTTGGCCGACTCGGTACGTATATTTACGTTCTCTCGCATCATCTCTCCGCGGTTGTCGTGTTTCGATGCCGTTCCGCTGACCATAAGCCATGCTCTGTTCTTGCTTCCTTCGTTACGTTCGAACCGCGCCGATTTTTGGGCTCACTCACCCACCCTTCCCCATCATTCCTCCACGCGACGCTCGCCACCCCACAATACGACGTGAAACTTCGATCGATCAAAATTGGGTTTCTTCGCCGGGCCCCTCATCCGCATCCCTCGCCGCTTCTTCCCGCCGTCGTTGCTATAGGCTGCGCGCATGCAGTCTGGGTTGCCGGACATAAACGCTGTAAGTGTTCCCATTAGCTCGACTTGGATCGGGAAAAAAGTAAGGGAAACTCAGGCACTGACCACCACCTGTTTCTTTACTCTGTACCTATCCTGCGCGTTGCCATTCGCTGGCTTCTTCCTCTGTTCCTCGATTTTTCCTTTCCTTGCCCTCTTCGCTCCGCAAATCCGCTCCTTTCTTTCCCATCTCATCCGGTTTTTTTTGTTCGCCGACTTGACCCCACCTTTGCTTCTGTCCCCTATTCGTTCCCTTCAACAAACTCAACCCCTTGATCCACACCGCCTTCAAACTTCACCCTTTATGCGGTTTCTCTGATGCCCGTTCATTATCATCCCCGCCGTTATCTCGGACCCATCTTGCAATCCGGTAGCAACGCATTGAGCAAAAGAGAGCCGAACACGAACGTCTTCGTTCCCATCATAGGCGGATGTTCGAGGAGCAGATGCGCGCTTTGGAAGCGCAGCAGCTCGCGGAAGAGCGCGCGCTCTTGGCAAGCGACGCTATTTCCTCCATGAACGGCGCCCATGCGAACATGCCAGGCAGTCTCGCTGCATCTGCAAACGGTGCCTTTGGAAACGGATTCAATGGACCGAACGGACTTGCTGGAGGGCTCGGCTTCCCCAACGGAATCGCGCTCTCTGCGCCTACGACCCCTCCCTCTGGAGCTGGAGGTGTCGGTGGAAATGGAATCTCGTTGTCCCCCGTCTCAGGCGATCAAGTCTCGCACCTTAACGCGTCGACCGGAGCTGTCAGTGGCTTGGGGCTCGGCAGCGCGACCCCCAGCGGCTTGGCGAGTCTCGATGGCACCTCATCCCCCTTCGGCGCTCCTGGCGTAATCGGCTCATCGACCGCAGCCAAACGCAAGTCTGTTAACATCACCGCTTCGCCTGCCTCGGCCAACCCGGTTGGAGGATTGTCCGGTTATGGAGGAGCCAACACGACCGGTCCAAGCAGCATCACCGCCTTCTCCAACTCCCCTCTCACTCAGCTTGCAGGCGGGGTTTTTGCAGGTGGAAACGCTGCTGGCGCGAAGAGCATGCCAGCCTCCCGACGTGGATCCAGCGGCAGCGGAAATGGCGTTACTCCGGGCTTAGGCGGAGGCGACGATCTCGTAGCCGGTTTGGCGCAGTTGGGCATTGGTCCCGGAGCCAGCTCGCTCTTGAACGCGAACCCCTCGGCACTTGGATCTACCGCCATGGGAGGAGAGGGCTTGACGAGAGCAGGCACGATGCCAGGCACTGTTGGCCCAAACTCTGCGTTCGGCGCGGGAGACGCGTACCTGTGGGACGAAGGCTTGGATCGCGAAATGCAAAGTGAGCGATTTGTTATAGGGTGCGTTGGTGAAGGAAACTGACAAGAATCATTTCACATAGATTCTCTTCGTCAAATTCCGTTCGGTACGGCCTCTGCGACCGACGACGCCCGCACGCACCAGTTCCCCACCGGCATTCGCCAGAACAACCCCCTTTCCTCCGATCCTTTCGCTACTCGCAAGTCTTCGGTCGCCTCGGTCGCTCTCGATCTCGCGGCGCCTCACCATTCATCCAACTCGCCAAGAGGAGCGTCTTATCTCCTTAACCACCATCACAATCAGCAACTCGGCCATGGCGCGGATTGGCCCTTGTTCACCGGCTCCAAGAGCAACTTGGGCGCTATTGGATCTGGTGGCGCGATGACAGCTGGAAATGGCACTCCCGTCATGGCTGGAACGCCAGTTCTCGCACCCACGCACCTCCTGGGAGGAAATGTCGACGGTAGCCCTAATGGCGTAGGAAGGATCGGCACCCCCAACGGTGTTTCAAACACTGCGGCCAACCGCCTTTCTGTTCACAGCGCCACCGGAACCCCGCATCTTAATACCGGTATCGGCCTTACGACGTCCTTCACACCCGTCGAAGGACGCGGTGGATCTCCAGCGACAGCTGCCAACCCGGCGTTGAGCCTTTCGGCCGTCGATCCAGCAAACTACATGAACTTGGGTGGTGCGAGGAGCGTCCCTGCTACTCCCCTTTCGACTCTCCCACCTTCACAAGCTGCTTTGCTCCACGCAGCAGCCGGAGGAGCTGCTGCTGCTATGCTGAAGAGCGCGGTGGATGTTCCTTCGCCCTATCCCGAGTTCAGTGCTGGCTATTCGACTCCCGGTGCTCCGTCTGTTACTCCTGGCACCACCGTCACTCAACGAACCGCGGGTTCAGCTCTCGCCACGCCTGCCAGCGCTTACGATCCCATCGCTTTTGGATCCATCGCTGGCAATGGCGAGGATGGTCAATACCAGGGTGGCGGATACGGTGGTGAATTCGATCAATCATACATGGGCTATCCCCAAGGTGGAGTGTACAACGGCCTTCCCGTCGGTGTTGGTGCTCAAGGCGAGTTCGTGGGTCGTGGCCGCGGTGGATTGGACGCCGGATCCCTCAACGGCAGTCGCCCTGGAACCGCTTCGGCTGGAATGCTTGGAGGAGGTCGTATGGGAGGCAACGGCGCACGAATCGCAAGTGTCGGCGCCATGTCCAGCGCCAGCGGTGATCAGGCTCATCCCAAGATGGGTGGACTGCACGGTCCCAAGCACAAGAGGAGCGATTTGGACCGCGAGTACAATCGCTTCAACGGCACTCAGCTCGAGGACTTGCAACACGACATCGCTACCATGTGCAAGGATCAACACGGCTGCCGCTACCTCCAAAAGAAACTCGAGGAAGGCGTTCCCGAGCATCGCGATATGATCTTCCGGGAGACATACCCTCATTTCGCAGAGCTCATGACCGGTAATGCCCTGTTTTGTGAATTTCATAGCCAGACTCGGTGCTGACGATTGGTCCGCAGATCCCTTCGGAAACTACCTCTGCCAGAAATTGCTCGAGTACTCCACCGATGAACAGAGGGATCAAATCTGCCGTTCGGTCGGCAAGGACCTCGTCAACATCTCCTTGAACATGCATGGAACGCGAGCCGTCCAGAAGATGATTGATTTCTTGTCAACTTCTCGTCAGGTGAGTTTGTCGGGTCCATAATACATTCCTTCCCTCCATTCTGCCTTCCCATTCTTCGCCGGCTCGCGTCTGGTTCCCCATTTGATATGGGATTGACAAAAGCTCTTTTTTATATTTTCTTTATTTCCGCCAATGCGTTTACGCTGCGCGTCGCCCGTTGCAATCTTCGTTCGGGGTCTTTACCTTCCCCTTGGGACGACCACTTTTGGGCATCTTTCCTCATCTCACCCGACGGTGGGCACTGGGCCGGGAATCTTTGTAGACTGACAAGCGCTTCGAAATGCAGATTCACTCGATCATTGTCTCCCTTGGAATGCATGTAGTAACCCTGATCAAGGACTTGAACGGTAATCACGTCGTCCAGAAGTGCTTGAATAAGCTCTCCCCAGAGGACAATCAGGTACGTGGGAGGATTGCTACCGAGGGCCGCTTCCTCAGCTGATCAAGCCCTGTTGACGGCAGTTCATCTATAATGCCGTGGCTACTCACTGTGTTGAAGTTGCGACCCACCGTCATGGGTGCTGCGTCCTTCAGCGATGTGTTGACCACGCTTCGGACGCACAACGCATTCAGCTCGTGACCGAAATCACGTACCACGCCCTCACTCTGGTCCAAGATCCCTATGGCAACTACGTGAGTCGATCGGCCCGATGTGCCGACGATTTGAGACACTCACGGTCATTGCTTTGCAGGTTGTCCAATACATTCTCGACTTGAACGACAACCGTTTCAGCGATGCTGTTATCCGCCAGTTCCTTGGCAACGTTTGCGCTCTCTCGGTCCAGAAATTCAGCTCGAATGTCATCGAAAAGGTACCGCTTCTTTGTTGTGGGTATTGAAAATTATGCTGACACAATTGGGTTTGCTTAGTGCATTCGCGTTGCCGAGCACAACACTCGTAAGATGCTGATTGAAGAGCTTCTCAATCGCACCCGACTCGAAAAGTTGTTGCGTGATTCTTTCGGCAACTACTGCGTTCAAACTGCCCTCGATTACGCCGAACCAAGCCAACGCGCTGTCGTAAGTTGCTATCTACGGTAGTTCCCTTTACACACACTAACAGCGGACTTTCAGTTGGTTGATTACATTCGTCCGATCCTGCCCCTAATTCGCAATACCCCTTACGGCAAACGTATCCAGAGCAAACTTCAGCGCGAGCAAGTTGAGGCGTCTCATGTTCAACACTATGGTGTTCCCAACTACCATGCGAACCAAGCCGCTCTCCTGGCTCTCACCGCGAATGGCCTGAATACAGTCGGCCAAGGCCGCCACATCCACCAACAGTCGCTTCACGCCAGTCAGCTCGTCGACCCCTACGCCAACCAGCCTTCACTGTACTCTCATGGCCTTCCGACCGGTCTGCATGGTCAAGGCCCTATGCATGGTGTTCCCCCGCAGACCCTCGATGCTGTTTACGGATCTCATCAAGCCCTCCAACGTAATGGCGGCGGGGCCTCGTTGATGAACAACGCTGCAGCATTTAGCGGAATCCAAGCGTACTCGACCCCGGTCGGCGGCAACTTCAACGTCAGTCTGCCCCTCGGCAATGGCATTCAGGATCACTATGGTCGCTCCAACTACGGTTACGGCGCTTAAGGGGACTTGAAACTGTTCACCACTCAACTTGGACTCGATTTCCTTTGCTATCGTTCCATTCCTCATCAGCATTTCTCTATTCTAAAAAAGCAAAAACCCCACATGTGCTTCTCTCACATCTTGCACTCGACTGCGTTTGTTCGTCGCAGCTTTTCCTGTCTGTAGCTTGTGTCATCTTGTTTGCATCTCTCTCTCTCTCTTTCTTTTCTATTTTGACTGGACTTCCGAGCTCGTCGTTGCTTTGTTGTTCTAAGGATTCTTACTCTTCTACCTTGCCTGCCTTTTAACACCCAGTTTTCGTCTGTGCACTCTATATTCTAGTTCCTTCCGTACTGTAACCGTTCTGCCTCCTTCCTTCTCTTTTTCGGTTCTAGTCGTTTTCTCTCGCGGTGTCTATATCCTGGCTGAAAAGCGACGCTTGTTGTACATGAAAAAACAGAGACTTTTCGCTGCTCCATCCCTTTGTCGTCGGCTTTGCTGCTCCATCCATTTGTCGTCGGCTTTGATGTGCGCAGACCGCCGTGTGACGTCGGGCAAAGTGAGACAAGCGCCAGCTGCGGGCCCAGCTTTGTTGCTGTGCTGCGATCCCTGGACGTGGCGTTTTGCAGCGACGACGCAGTCCGGACCCGTTTGTCCATGACTCTACTCTTATAGCTCGCCTCTTACCCGCACCAACTCCCCCGTCTGATTCGATGACCTCCTCTTCAATGCCATCGGACTCAGCGACGGCGCAGTTGCACTCAACATTCGCTCCTATCGGTGGCTTCCCCTCCTCGTTCGACATCGCCCCCACAATCACTTTCATCGTTCTTTACGGATGTCTCGTCCCTCTCTGCGTATACAGAATATCTTCACCCAAATCCCGGAATGTCGTTCAACTTCCCATCGTCGCTGCGATCATCGAGAGGATCCTCAACCTCACGGTTCGACTACTCCAAGCAACAGGGAAGTGGCCGTGGACCTCTGCAATTCTCCTGGAGTATCAACAGATTACTTTGGAGTGGGGTTGGATCGCACTCGCTCATGCAATGGTGGCGTTTTGGAGGAGCGTGGCGGTGAACGCTACCCGGCCGGATCCCGAGAAGGGTGAAGGAGGGGATCAAAAGAAAATGCGGCAACGGATCAAGAAAGTGACTTATGCATTCGATGGATCCTACTGGGTGGCACAGCTGCTGGGAGTAGGCGCAGCCATTTGTTGGAGAATTTCCTTGCACGACGGTTTGAGTCAAGGTTTGAAGGCGCAGGTGGACGGATTACGGTAAGCCGATTTTCTTTGGCCCGGGTGGATTGGAGGGGACTGACACCCCTCGCTTCTAGTTATTCTGCTATTTGTCTGGCCATGCTCCTGATTCTGGCGTCAGCTGGAGGGGTGCTCTGGCTTCGGAATCGCATGCAAGGTGCCGACCAACGAGCATGCTCTTACCTTGTCTACCTTTATCTATCCATCGTACGTTGGATTCTACCGTCTTTTGAACTTCACCTGGATTCTGACAGCTTCTTCAGCTTGTGGTACCTATTTATCGCTTGACCCAGTATCCTTCATTATCCTCATCAAACACATCCAAGGCGCTCTTCTACATCTTTCACCTTACCCCCGAGTTTCTAATCTCTGCCATCCTCGTCGCTCTCAACACGCGTCAGCTCTTCCAGACTGGACCTTGGGGAGATTATTATTTCTCGTGGCGAAACGGCTGGACGACTCCATCAGCCGGCCTCCGCAAACGTAGGCGACGGCTGAGATTAGTGACTGAAGAACGCAAGTCTTGGCGATGGAGCAGCAACCGCTCCAGCATTACCACCACGGACGATGATACGCGCACTGAAGAAACCGAAGATACAGAGATCCTCATTCCAAAGGACTTGGAAGGTAGACCAACGCTTGAGGAGGTCCGCCAAGTCAAGCATCTCCCGGCTGCCACCCTTCGGTCCCCTCGCTTTGCTACCTTCTCTCGTCAGGAGCGCGCCGAGGCAGCACAACCTCCGAGTCCTCCGCCCATGCGAGAACGGACATGGCGCCGGCTGGACCGACCCTCCAGCTACGTCATGCCACCGCAATCCAGCCGAGTTCCATCTCCGCCATCTGCAGCTTTGGTCAGAGACGACCATGGACACGGATCCTTTTGCTATAATGGATCAATGCTGCCATGAACTTTGCGCAAATAGATCTGTTCTGATTTTCTGACATTATCCCACATCTCTAAAAAGTACCCCCTTCGTTGTTCTACCACCGGTTATAATTTTGTATTTGTTCATATTTCGTTGGGTTTAGATTGTACATGTATCAGTCGTAGTAAAAATGTAATAACGTAGTCATCTGAGTCATTCTTCTGTGCTTGGAGCGAAATGAAGGTGAAGAATGGAAGTTGCAGCGGAGCTTGAAATCGCGGCGCTTGAGGTGCCCTTGTCAACCACCGTGCCACCTTTTGACCATCTAAAGCTATTCCCGTCCAACAATCCCACTATAATCATACGAGAGGTCAATCGGGAAACGGTGAACTATCATGGCTCCCAGAACTTTTGCCATCCAGGGGCTTCTGGACAAGGTTAGCGAGCACCGTTTCTGGTCGTTCGCTATGCATTAATACTCGATGGTTTCGTAGATGCTTTCTCCAGATCAGGACTTTAGGTGCGTCTGCAACATAATGTGGGCGGACGCAGTCACTGAAGCACTTGCGGTGTATCCAGATTCATGGCTTTGAACGACATGATGACTGAAGTCAACAACGAACGACACCTCTTCCAGAACGATGAAGCCACAGAGGTCAAAGTTCTCAAGCAGGTGCTCGCTCTCATCGAAGACAAAATATCCGAGGTCAAGAATCAAGCCGTCAAATGGTGCGCCTTACCTGACCGGTCCATATTAGAATGGTTGCGCCCTGACCCCACACCCCGTTATCCTAGCCTAGGACAGCTCATTAAGATCATCCAAGTCAAACATCTCCCACTCGTAGTTGATAAGCTAGTCGAGTTCTCTGGTGGAAAGGAAGAAGAGCTTCGCGACATTGCCGGCCTTGGTACGATCCGCTCTGGATATCGCCTCGTGCAACTCACGCGACTGACCTCATAAATTAGCTCTGAAGACGGTTGTCACAGAAATCCCTAATGAAGGAACCCTTGCAGAGACTGCCTGTAACAAACTTGTCCCTCAGCTTCTCAAGCAACTGCAAAACGTGCGTGTTCCTCGTTCATCGACGGGCCAAGTGTCTGACGGCCTTCCCCAGACATCTACTCCCCCTGAAACCATAATCGAGACGCTTAACACTTTATCCGTTCTCGTCACCCGATTCCCGCAACTTACCATCCGGGCAGGCAATGATCCGGTCAGCGTCTTTGTGCCTCTGTTGGATCACAGTCGCCCTGCGGTCCGCAAGAGGGCCATCATTACGCTCTGTGCGGGATATGCCACTTCATTCAAAGGGCTGTGCTTACGGTTCTCTTTTGGGCAGCTCAATTCCTTCCTCTCGTTTCTTCTGATCGGTTTAACACACTCATCAAAGCGAATATCCTCCCTGCACTAGCCTCTTCCGTCAAAGTCGAGCGACAGCAAACCATTGTCCAGCTCATCGGAGGCATGGCCCGCTATTCGTCGCAAAGTCTTGCCCCAGCGCTTCCGGATCTAGTGCCTGGAATCCTTACGGCTGTGAAGAGGGACGACAGTGACTTGCGCGAGGGATGCTTGCAGACGTTGGAAACACTGGTGATGAGATGCCCTTCGGAGATCGCCTCTTATTTACCCCAGATTACGACAGTCGCGAGTGATTTGGTGAAATATGACCCGGTATGGTCTTACCACCAACCGACCCTGAACATAATCCCTCTGACAAACCTTTCCAGAATTACGCTGTCGATGACGACGAAGAGGACGAGAAGATGGACGAGGACGAAGACGACGAGGACGAGGACGATGATGACGAAATTGCTGAAGAGTGCGTTCACGCCCAACATAGCTTAACGCTCTCTAACACCGCTATCCGTGCAGTTACTCCGACGACGAGGATACCTCTTACAAAGTTCGCCGTTCGTCGACTAAGCTGTTAGCAGCAATAATCGGAACGCGCCCGGAACTTCTCTCGAGTCTCTTGACCAAAGTCTCTCCAGTCCTCATTTCGCGATTCGGTGACCGGGAAGAGAGTGTCAGGCTAGAAGTGTGGGCTGCTTTCTCCTTGCTGGTTAAGCAAACTGGGGTCTACAGTGGATCTGGGGTTCAGATGGAAGTCGAGAATTCGCCTTACGCGACCCTCAAGTCTCAAGTGCCCGCAGTCGCCAAGGCTTTGCTCAAGCAACTGCAGCCCAAATCCTCCACTGCTGTCTTGCAAGGCGGCTTCTCGCTTCTGCAAACTTTGCTGCAGGTCATTCCGGGCAGCCTTGCCGGTTATTCCGACTCCGTCTTCTCCATCTCTGCTGCGGTCCTCTCATCTTCCTCCAATACCTCCACCGCCGCCCTGCACGTCGCCGTCCTGTCGTTCCTTGTTTCATATTTCTCGACGCACCCTGTCTCCTCGTACCAATCTTCACTTCCCAAGATCACACCAAAACTTCAACAAGCTGCGACTCAAAGGCACCCTCGAATTACGACTGAAGCCCTTCGTGCCTTCTCCGCTCTGCTCGTGGCTTCCAAGCCCGTCACTAGCGATGAATGGGTCGGACCTTTGTACGACGAAGTCGTAGCTAGGCTGAAAAATAACGAAACCGACCTCGAGGTCCGCCAAAGGGCAGAGGATGTCGTGGCGGATCTCTGGATCTGTGCCCCTGATGTCACCAAGACTAAAGGTGGTGCTGAATGGGATGCGCTCATGAAAGCTGGCAGGACAGAAGGTGCTGTCCAGACGATTGGCAGGGTTGCCGACTCCGACGTCGAGATGGAGGAGTCTTGGACATCAGCTTGCACGGAGTGGACGATGGGATTATTAAAGAAACCAGGGAAAGCCGGGAAGTCGAATACATTCAGCTGCCTCGAGGTTCTGTTAAAGAAGTGGGTGTAGCTTCGAGGCGTGCTCACAACGACGTCGCTGTTTGCAACTTCTGACCCTCTCTCCCAGATATTCAAATGGCATTCCAAACCAGATCCCCAACGAGCTTGTCCCTCAACTCCAATCCTTCTTATCGCTCAATGATTTGCCACTTTTGACCCACGCTTTGGCAACGTTGTCCATCCTTCTCACTCTCGCGCCAAAGGAAACGTTCCCGCTCGTTGAATCGACAGTCCTTCCCACCACATATCAACTTGCCTTCTCGCCCTTGGTATCCGGAGCGTGTCTCGACGCTCTCACTGATTTCTTCTGCGCCTTGGTCACTGCAGACCACGAGATTTCTACCCACGTCGTCCCCGGTTTGAGGTTTGCCCTGGAGAAATCCGGAGCTCCTGATGCCTCTCCTGCCAATGTCGCAAAATGCATTGCTGCCGTCGTCAAGGGCTCACCCGATGTTGCAGCGGGAACAATCGCGGAGTTTGCCAAATCTGTCAAGGTTGGTGGTTGCCCCTTGGTACGAGATGGATATTGTTCCGACCATCGCTAATGTTTCTTCCCCTGTGTATAGCCGGGTGCCAAAGCCAAGGAGTTGAATGTCGTACTCAGTCTTCTCGCTCTTGGCGAGATCGGCAAAACTATGTGGGTCGCTTGCCGGATGCTCCCATTTCGTGAGGATGTTCACTAATGCCACTCTTCTTCATCCAGCGATATGGAACAACAGTCCGCTGTGTTTGACAACGCTTTGAACTTCTTCTCGGCTGATACCGAAGCTGTTCGGTCGGCTGCTGCCTTCGCCGCTGGTGGGTCCCTTCCACTTCTCGCATAGTGCTCCTGAGATGACTCCGGCCCTGGGACAGGCAACATAACCGTCGGAAACATCCACCACTTCTTCCCTCTCCTGTTAACTCAGGTTCAGACTAAATCCGACAAGAGAATCGTTGCCGTCCAGGCCATGAAAGAGGTGAAGCCCAGTTGCGGAAGGGGTCGAATAGATCACTGAGAGGATGGCCAATTCTGCAGGCTGTCGCAAACTGTCCTCGTGGACAACTCTCAAATGTTGCTGGTTCTTTATGGGGTCCACTCTTTGAAATGGCAGATTCGTCAGAAGACACAACGCGCCAGGCAACGGCTGCTTGCCTTGGCCAACTTACGACGGCGAACCCACCTCAATACCTTCCCGAGTTACAGGTCAATATTTCTTCTCTTTTTCGTGAAAACTTCCACCTAACCTGAATCCTGTAGACCCGCCTGTCGGACCCGTCTCCACTTGTGAGGGCGACCGTCGCCGCCGCCATCCGCTACACCTTCGCCGACAGCAGCCAAGCATATGACAACTTGCTTGCACCTCTTGTCATCCAAGTTCTCGAACTGGTCAAGGATAATGACCTTGTGAGCATCCTATACACCGTACGCTTGCCACTGCTTATAAATCTTGGATTGCAAGACTGTAAGACGGATCTCGTTAACGACGATCAACGCTGCTGCCCGGAACAAGCCACAACTTATTCGAGATCAGACTTCGACTCTCATGCCTCTATTGTACGGAGAGACCAAGTTCAAACCTGAGCTCGTCCGAATCGTGGAGATGGGCCCGTGGAAGCACAAAGTCGACGACGGTCTAGAAGCGCGAAAGACGACGTACGAGACTCTGTACACCATCGTACGTTTTGATTCCATTGCCTCCACACGCAGCTTACTGAGATTTATTCTTTGTTTGACAGCTCGACACTTGCGTTGACAAGATCGACATCCACGAATTCATGGAATACGTCAGGCTTGGTCTTAAGGACGATGCCAATGAGATCAAGGTGCTATGCCACATGATGCTCGTTCGCTTGGCTCAAGTCGCACCAACCGCGGTTTCGCTCCGATTGGACGACATGGCTCCCGACCTGGCCACCGGTATGAAGAGCCACAACGTAGAGAAGAACACCGTGAAACAAGATATCGAGCGAACGGTGGAGTTGCAGAGGAGTACCTTACGGGCTATTGCTGCACTTAGCAAAGTCTCCACACCCGGACAGTCTCCCGAGTTCGAGAAACTTGTGGATAGTGTGTCTAAGGCAGGCGCCACGTGGGCCCAGGAGTTCCGTGAACTGCTCTAAGAAACTCGCTTCAGTCGCATTCATTTGTATTTGATACCCTGCTCAATTTGAAATCAAATGCCTGATCGATGGGCAGCCGTCCATAATATGGGATCCAAGTGAAGTTCGTCGGTCGAGCGAACAGGAATCGTAGTCGATATCACAAGCAATAACCAGCAGCGACTACGTCGACGACGAACCTGCAAGTATGAGATCGTAAAGGATCAAATCCACTCCATCATATCAATGCAGGATAGCTAAGAGTGGTGGTTAAACCCTAGAAACCCCGAATCGGCGGGGTGGGACGCCTTGTTGAAGCTCTAACAGCCAACCTTGCAGAAAGATCAAAGGAGACCGATAATTTTAGGGTCAATACTGCAATTAAAAGGAATAAGTTTCGATACTATCTGGATTTGAGTGGGTGGAAGAATGGGATCGCTAAATAAGCGGTTCTACTAGAGTATAACTCTAGTCCGGTACCCGCTGCTGGCATGGTTAAGTGAAGGCCACAATGGTTGATATAGCACCAGAGGACTAACTGGTGAACGGATTAACTGCATCATGCTTCCAGTCCCTGGACAGTTGTGAGCAACCGTTTACTCGTAGAGACTTGCAACCTCGTGGATATTTACTCCGAGATCGACCTCTCTTGTCTCTTTGCTCTCTAAGCCTCCAATTGATCTCTGTCCCCTCCATCCTAAAGTCTCCACATTTCCTTTTTTTTTTCTTTTTGCAAATCTTCTCGGCAATATTCATAATGGCAACTTCGACTCTCCAACGAATGCCTTTTCCAGATACCCGTGGTTAGAATCAAGAGTGAGCGTTGATCGATGCTCAATATGTGTCGTTAAATTGATCCACTCCACTTCCTCGACCATATGGCATACGCATGTAGGCAACGCCCAAGTTGCTCCGTACTATGGCGGCCGGAGAGGTACCACGGGGTATGTCCAGTGAACGGTGATCGTCGAATATCCTGAACCCACGAGCAGCATACTTCTCTTTCCACGAGGCATCGTTAGGGCCACCAAACACATGCCTTTTCCTGTTGACTATCCCTCGCATGGCAAACGTGAAGACCGGATACCTGATGGTTATGTTATCCGCCGACATCCAATTCATCACTTGGGTAGAATGAAACTCCGAAATGATTGTGACAGGGTTAGTGAACCGGCCCTTTATGACGTCGATGTGCACTGTGACTGGTTCTTTCTGTCCAGGGACACTCCTCGTTTTGGAAAGCTTGTAAACTGCGGTAATGCTTTTGACCAGAACATCCCCATATTTATCGAATGCAAGTGGAGCAGGGGTTGAAACGATTCCGGCGAAGCTGACGTCGGATGCATCTCCAAAGGCTGCTTCTGGTCGGTAGCCCTCCACCCCAACAAGGTATTCCAGTAGCTCTGCGCAATGTTCAGCTGGCTTTGTGATTGCTATGACACCAGCTCCTACGTAGATATCCAAGTCTTGAACGCCCCAATCCACACCGAGTGCAAAGGAAAGCACAGTTGACCCGGATACAATGCTCGACGTCGCTCTGAGCGTGTTCCTAAAGCGAGCCGAATCGTTGAACCACGTCCGCAGATGGCTATCAATCCTTTGACGTAAATAATCTAGGACAGATTTCCTGTACGCCCGCGAGAGGTGACTCATTCTCATCACTTCTGGGAGCATGCAGTAATCTAGGATGGTTTCGAAGCACTCGACGAGGGCGGTCTGCACAGCAAAATCGAATCGTTGCTTGTCCTGAACCTGAAGGGGAGCGGGGTCCAGGGTAGAGTACTTGTTAGAAATATCGACTGCTGAATCTGAAAGTAGCACTGAGAGCTACAATAAACGAAGTCATGTCAGCGTTTGGAATACATTGCTACCGAATTCGTGGGAACAGCGAACGTACCTTCTGCTCCTTTTCGGAGGAAATTCCGCCGGGTATTGTATTCATGGTGTCTTGAAAAGCGGCAGGAATATTCTGGGCAATACGGGTTTAATGTGTGGCGTTGCGGGTGGCAGCGGTGGTTGTGATGAATCTGTCACAGAGCTCCCACGGGGTAAACCTGGCAGGCTCCCGAATACCGCAGAAGCCGTTTTCGGGGCTGCATTCTGGATCGAAATACCGTCAAGATCCCTTCCGATACTAGTGTATCTTAAACGTATTCCGCAAGAAGAAACAGGCTACGAGGCAAATTCAACAGTGGGCCGATAATCGACAGAGAGAAGAGAGCTTGCTTCTTCCATCCACAGGAAGGGGAAAAGAGGGGTATTATCTGTTTACCATAACGTAAAGCTTGACCCATTACAATCCGGTCGGCACCGATATCTCGTCCAGGAACTTGCTTCGATGGTATTTCCAGCTCCAGTATCGTCACGAAACGCGGTGGCTCCAGGGTTTGAGAGCTGACTCGAGACGTCCACTTTCCAAATTTAAGATGCAGCGGCAACATCGTGCCATGCACTTTTACTGTAAGTCCAATATTAATAATGCCTGGATAGCGAGCCGAAAGAAGGCGAATCATCCTCGTAAATCACTGGCCCAGCAATGCTACCGTCTTTCGCGCAGGATTAAGGAAGTTCTGCCGTAAGTATAAGCTGTTAATCACAGCGGAGCTATTGCAGTTTCCTTTGATAAAGATTATGACGAGCAACCTGTATTAAAAAAACCGGCCGGCGGACTGACATCACATCACCTCCCTCAGGTCCTAGCAAGCCCTAAGTGGCACCCCGTTTATGGGGATTCGTCAGCTCATGCACACGATTTTCTCCGCAGAACTTGTCAGGACTCTAGGAAGATACGAACAGACCATACTTCTAAGATATGTCACATACTATACATTGAGTTTAAGAGTGAAATCTCCCTCCGCTTCGAGCTCGAGATCGATTTCCCCTTCCACCTCGACTGGAAGATTGACCTCTTCCTCCCCCTGCCCCCCCAAACTCAGATTGACCTCTCCCTCCCTTCCTCGAGCCTGAGGATGACCTCCTCTTCCAACGGGACTCTGTGGTTGACCGCCCCCTCCCACTCCCTCGAATGTTCGATTGACCTCTTCCTCTCCTCCGCCCTCGACTCTGAGGCTGACCTGCTCCATCCCCTCTTCCGTAGCCTGGGGTCGACAGTTGACTTGTTCCTCCCCTTCCTCCCCCACGAGTGGGACCTTGACCTGTCGACCCACCTCTCCCTCTTCTGTCTCCTCGCCCTTGCCTCTGAGCTTGCACCATTCCGCCGCCTCTGGTCTCCGGTTGACCTCTCGCCCCACTTCCCTTTGAATTGTGGGGGGCATCTTTCGTTCCTCCTTCCTCTGAACTCTCGCGTTGGTCTTTCCGTCTGCTTTTCTCTGCATCAGGTCGCAGCAGTCTCGATAGTGGCAACTTGGGGGATCCAAAACACAAGACGTCTTCGTAATCGTTCACGTACGTGCCGTGTAGCGATCGTCTGCGGCTTTTAGGCTCCAATGCGTTTCTTCGAATTGGTCTACTACGCTCCCCTGGCCGTATGGCATGCGCATGCAGCCAATATCATAACTGGATCTCGCTAAATTGGTGCAAGAGGTACCACATGGTACAATCAGGGTGTTATGGTCGTCGAAGATCTTGAACCCGCGAGCGGTATACTTCTCCTTCCATAACGGGTCTTTGGGGCCGTCGAACGAGAGCCTGTTTTGTTTAACTACTCCTTTCATGGCAAACGTGAGAACAGGATAGGCGGTGGTTATGTTATCCGCCGACATCCAATTCATGACCTGGGTAGAATGAAACTCTGAGATGATTCGGACGGGGTTGTCGAACGCGCACTCGATGACATCGATGTGCACCGTGATTGGCTCTTCATACCCGGGGACACTCCTCTCCCTCACAAGTTTGTAAACTGTTCGTATGGCTTCAGGGCCCCAGTCCTCCCCGTATTCGTCGGTTCTGGTGGGAGCAGGAGTTGGAACGATCTCGTCGAAGGTGACGTCACGTGCTTCTCCGAAGGCTGTTTTTGGACGGAAGCCTTCCACTTCGACCAGGTATCTCAGTAACTTTGCGCAGTCCCCGGCTGGAGCGTCCTCATCGTCGAATTCACCTCCTACGTAGATATCCAAATCTTGGACTCCCCAATCTTCACCGAGTGCGAAGGCGAGCACTGTAGACCCGGATACTATACTGGACGTCGCTCTCAGCATGTCCCTGAAGCGGGCGGGATCGTTGAACCACGTTTGCAGATGGTTATCGATCCTTCGACGCAGATATTCTAGGACAAATGCTCTGTGTCCTCGCGAGAGGTGACTAATTTTCATCACTCCTGGGAGCATGGAGTGGTCCAGGATGGTTTCGAGGGACTCCGCCAGGACTGTTTGTGCAGCAAGATGGAACCGTCTCTTGTCCTTTATCCTCGAGGGCGAAGCGGGATTCAGAGTCATCTTGTAGGAAACCCCCGCTGTTATATCCGCCAGTAGTGCCGTGAACTTCAACCAGACGAAGGCAGGCCAGGGTTAGAATACAATGCTGTCAAGTCGTCGAAACCAACATACTTTTCGTTCCTCTTGGGACGACAATCTGCCATATTCCGCGGCCATGGTATATATAACGTATGGATTAGAGTCTCTAGGAGGTTGGGTAACTGGAGTTGCTGATAAGAGCGGTAAGAAGGTACGATGACATCGTTAGGGGACGCTCCCACGACGGTCGCATCGGCAACATCTGGGAGGACCTTGCAGGTCCCGGGATAAGACAAAAAGGGCTTCAGACTTTTTCATTAAATCCAAGTCTGACTGATATCTCCTTGTGTTATTGGCAAGTTAGGAGCGCGGTTTGGGGACAGGAAATGGCTTTCATAACGACCGAGACGTATTTTGGGGCAGACCGACAGAATCGAAGGAAGACAGAACACAACCATTTCCACCGGGAGAAAGAAAGCGAGAGCATAGATTCTGCCCCATTTTAAAGCTTGACCCATTGCTGTCCAGCCGGCCCCGACACCTCGTACACGACTGTAACGTCGATGGTCTTACCAACCCCAATATCGCACACGAACTCAATGGCTCCTTCTTCCTCCACTCCCCCTTTCCCAAACGAGCCCAAAATCTTGGAACCACTGCTCTGCTCCTCGGCATTATCCCCGTGGAACGCCCACCGCGCCTTGACGGCGCCAGGAAGAACCAAAACCTCTCTTCTCTCTTTGGCTGGGCCCATCTCTCGCGGTTCCGTCAGGGTAACCTTGAAGTCGCTGTCCTCGCTAACCGGGATCTGGTCCTTGATGAATACAGGCGATGCAGCGGTAGAGCGTGTATTCTTGATGGTAATTCGCTGTGTGAAAGATGTAATGTCGGTCTTGGAGGAGAGGAGGTTGCCAGCCGACGTTTTAGTTTTCTTTTGGAGTGGATGGTAGGTTACTTTGATCGAGGGATCGACTCCGAGTGAAGTCGAGAAGGACTCTTGAGGGCTGACGGCCTGAAGGGGCGTGGATCAACGTTAGTCGGTATTTCCTTCGCTGGAAGGAGCAAGATTCGCATCAGGGACGAACCGGCATAGATGACTTGCAGACAAAGTTATTATCCATGAAAACACTCGAAGGACCGGGTAGGAATACGTATTGCGAAGTATTCTTGACCTTGCACTGCAATGGCTCGATATAAGAAAGCTGCGACCGGAGGAGCAATTGAAGTAGCGTGATCTCACCCTCAAGAAAGCGGTCTGTTGTAGCTTAGGGATGGTAATCCATTCGAGAGACGCTTGGAGGTCGATGAATGCAATTGAGACCTTGTGCGTCTGCCCACCCTGATCACCATCGCTAGGAATGGTCGACCTTCCCGCAATCGCAAATGTCGTGCTAGTTGCCCCCTCCACGGCCTCTGCCGTCGCGTACGTCATTCCAGGTGCGGCGTTTAGTTCGGGCATAGGGTAATCGTACTGAGCACCGGTAACCGCGCCTGGCAATGCGGCTTGGATCATAGAGGATCTCTTCATCTTTTTAACAGACCCGAAGGATTTTGGCTGGGGCACATAGGGCGGTCCAATCTTGTAAGGGCCGAGCGACGGTATGTCGGTACCGAGTTGAGGCGAGGCTGTGCTGAGAGTCAGGTCGACCTCGTCCCAGTCTTCGCCTGTGCTCTGGGATATGGAGGCTCTGTACTGAAGAGCAATGGAAGAGGACTCTTTTGAAGAGGTGGAAATGGTGGCTCTGAGGTCATAGATGGGCGTCCACGATGCTCCGTTTACCACTGCACAAGCGGTTTTGAGAAACGAAGCTAATCTGAGAGGTAACTTTGAACACTTACCATACCAGAGCGAAAGCTCGGCTTTTCCATCTTCTTCCGCGTTAACAATAACAGTGATCTTCACGGCTCTCTTTTTGCTGGCGTCGTCTTCCTTCAGCTCCTTTCGCTTTGCTGCTGCTGCCCTTTCCGCGTCGTCGAGTTGATCATGAAGAGCCTGCAAACCCAAGTGAATATGCTGGCGCCGTTCCTTGTATACGTCCAGGAAGTTGCTGAGCGTTGCTACATCGGTTTGCTCAGCGTTTAGGGTCTTTGCGTAGTCCAGCAGCACGTTTTCCTGGTCGCTGAAGATGGACATTTCAGACTTCAACGCGTCGATTTTCTTCTCTAGAGCTCGAAGTTCCTCATTGAGCGACACGGATTTCTTGGTCTGCTCCTTCGCGTTGGGAGGCGGGGTGTAGATGACGTCAAAAATGGAGGCATTACCGAGGCCTTCAACGCGAATCGAGTCGCGGTCAATGGTATTAGGAAGACGCTCGATGTTCACCTCATTTTGGCCGGTCTGTTAATTCAGTCATAGATGGTAAGATACGTTGTCGAGAGGGTTAGCGGACCGAAAAAGTGTACCTTGAGCTGTACTGGAAATATTCTCCTAACGTCAGCGCGGTCCACCTGGAAAACGCAGACAGAGTGAACAGGATGCTCGGTCGAGTCGACGGTGATGATGTTCGACATCTCGCTGTGGTCGAAACTTTGTTGATCGGAGGTGTTGGGGGGAGGTTTTGATCGTGATGAGTGGTTCGACCCCGGAAGTTGTTGTCGGCGGCTTTGTTTGTGGCGCCGTCACGGAACCGCCAGAATGGGCGTGTTGATGATGACATCGGCGGTGACCAAGAAGATGATCGGCATCTGAGGAATATTTTGTTGATGAAGAGGAGGGTTCGAGAGCAGAAATCTTGACCTCATCATCTTCTTGACAGAGGATGGAGTGGGGTGATGATCACAAATTGGGGCCTTATGACTACCCAGAGCCGTAACTCAAGTAACTACCAGGAGTAATCAGACATGCAAGATAATACTTGGTAACGAGGATTAATATGCTATAGAAACCATGTTACATTATGCGGTAAGACAACAAGTTTTGATCAAGTGCGAGTCTAGGGTTAGGGTTAAGAACATTACAAAAATAAATAGGGGCCCCACCAGCCAGAAGGCCAGTTGGGGATCTGGAAAAGATTTAGCCCCTGCGGGCAGCATAAACCACCCACAAACCCTAATCCGTGAATGAAAGCCTCGAGGGCTCGCCGTGCCATGATCAAGGACTAAGGCTGACAGTCCCAGGACATGAAGGGGCTCTGCCAGGGCAAGGTAAGTATGAAGATTCAAAAGCTTGCAAACAGCGCGGTTTATATATCCCAGCGTGCATCCCGCGCACGAGCCATCCGTTGCTTACGCAAGACACAGTGGTTCCCAGACCTTCCTCATCGGACCTTGCGGTGGTCACCATCACACGCAGTGCACACACACGAGAGTTCCAATCGGTCTGACTGTCCGTGCAAAGATTCCAAATTACAATGACGAAAAAAAAAACTAAACGCATGCAGAGTGTCTGAATCTAGAATGAGCAGTATCAAGAAATGAAATGAAAACTAAAGAAGAAAAGAATGTCTCGGGCAACGAAGGGGAATCGCATCCAACTACCTCCACCCTGGTTCTCGACTATTACTATATGCTTCACCATTATACAGACGATCGTCAACCCAGCCCGTCGCACCCCGATTCCGTTGTTCGGGAGATGTTGCTCGACCATCATTCATCTGGCCAAGTTGATAGCTCTCGAAATTGTAGCCATCGCTTGGGTTGCGTCGTTGTTGTCCCCCCTGCTGCCAACTATCGGCGGGGTAATCGTCACTGTGTGAAGGAGGGTATGACATGCCTGGAGATACGTACCCACTTCGCGGGGGACGGGAAGTGGGTTCGGTGGACCGCATCGGTGGACTAGCGAGACGGAAACACTTGTGAGCCAAACCGACCATTGCCCCAGGCGCAAAACCCTCACTTTTCGCCGTCACCCTGCAATCCTTGAGGTGGAACCCAACTTGAGAGCCTTTGACGACCCGCCAAGTTTGCCTTGTAAGCAGCTTGCTGACGACGAGCCTTCGCGCGTCGGCAGCATCCCATAATCCCTACGAGACGTGTCCCCTGTATCAGCAACCAGCGAGGCTAAAGCCACCTTGAGCCTTACCTGACACGATTCTCCACAGAATCAACAGCACAACGATGCCGACGACGACTGTCACAGGGATTGAGATTTGCAAATTTTGAGTGTACCAAGCCTAGACACATAACCGTTAGCCCCCATCGTCCAAGAACGGTCGTAGCTTGAACGAACCTTGATCGTGTCGAGTACGCTTCCGGCTTTGCAAATGTTGTTCTCACATTTACCTCCATAACCTGATTGAGCAGCCATGGTTAATACATGCTTTTCCGCTGCTCCGCCTCGTTCTCGACGTACCGCATGGACTACCGTCAACCAACGTCGCTTGCAAAGTGAAGCATGCTTGAGAGTTTGACGGATCCTGGCACGACACCTGGCAACTCTTGTCATTGCGGGCAGGGCAGGCCTTCTTCAATCCCATCGATGCGCCGGCTTGTTGACATTGCACTGCGAATACGGCGATTCGTTGTCAGCATTGATGGTCGAATCGCTAAAATGCAAGGATGACTCACAATCGGGCGAAGTGCAGATGCCACTTGCGCAGGCCAAGCCGTTTCCACCGCATGATGTACCTGTTACGCGTAAGACATAATCGTCAGCTTCGTCTGCCGGAAGCTCCCGAGACACAATCACGCACCATCTGCGACGGTCTTATCGCTAGGACAGTCGGCCGAGTTGCCCGGGCAGTTCTCGGCCATGTCACAGGCAGAGTCCTTACTGGGGCGGCAAACCTATTCATCGACCCCTTCGTTAGCCTCGGTTCCAAGGTGTAGAGGAGAAAAGGGAGGTCACCTGAGAAGCCGGGGCAAACTGGCACGAATTTGTGCAGCAGTCACTGCTCTTGGGGTCGCAAACGGCTCCGTTGATGAACTTGCAGGTATTTGAATCGCAGCACGGGGAGGTATTGCCTTTTCCAGGATCGCACTCTTCGCCTGATCGGTCGAACCAACGCCATTAATTAATATTGGAACGATAGAGACACGTTGTCTAGAGGGATACGAACCGTCTTCGACAATGCCATTTCCGCACATCTGTTTGGAAATGATCTGGACTTGCTCATCGGCGCCTAGGAGACAGGTGGTGTTCATAGTTTGCATGGAGGCACCTGTACTCGAAAATGGGTAAGCGCTCGTAACGTCGAACAAAACGCGTCCAGTTCGAGTCCGTACAGATGTTTCCAACGCTACACGGCGAGAACTGGTTTTCTCCGACATTCGACACGGCATCCATGATGTAAACGGCAGTTGAGCTACAACTGGTCTTTGTGGCGGGACAGCAAGTGTCTGTTAGCGTGCATCCTTCTCCGCAATCGTGCTACATGGCGGGTGATGTCAGGGCCTCTGGGCGGCATAACGCTATGGGTGAAAGTCCACGTACGATAGCACCAAAGTTGTGACCGATTTCATGCGCCACGACTTGCCATTCTGTAATCGTCGCGGTCGAAACACCGGTTCCGGATACGACGTTCCCTGTTTCTCCAAATGATTGAGTGTTGCACAGTTGCGCAAGCCATGCCACGCCTAAGCGCCGCGATTTCAGTATGGAGAATTTTCACCCCGCCGGCCGAAAGTCAAGGACCCACCGACTTCAGTCCCTGTAGGACATCCGCTCATCAAGTGCCATAATCCTGCACCGTCTGAGCCACCTTTGGCGCCTCTCCACGAAGAAAATAGTGAAAGTCGATCGTTGAGGGTAACTCCACTGGTGCTACAGGCAACGTTCCAAGGAACGCTCGAGCTTGCGGTAGCAGGGCAGCTAAAAATATCATAAGGGTGTGAGTCAGCAGCTCGACTCTCCTGGAGTATGCTGAGAAACAAACTTGGCATCCTGAACCGCGAGTTCCACAATACCCATACTGATGTTAAATGTCGACTTGTAAAGGGCACTTGCCGAGTTCCAGTTGTTCAGGATTTGAGTGGTTGCATTGGCGGAGCCTCCGTATTTTGTGACGTATTCGCAGTCCGCTGCTACACCCATGTAGATGAAGGACTGTGTAGGGCTGCAGCCCTCGTGCGACCCGATACGATCGATGTAGCTAAGAATAGCAAATGATGAGAACTCCTGTCCCTCTTCAATGAGAGGCAACCGCCCACGTACTTGGAGGTGACATTTCCAGAGATATCGTTGTTCTGCCTCCTGACGAGACGGGAATCCAAGTCGATGGGGTCGACGTCGTCCACCCGACGAGGGTCGTACCATGGTGTGGACATCCTCTTTCGCTCGGCAGCGAGGGCGAGAACAGGATTTAGCGCTGGGTTGACATTGTAGTCTAGAGTATCGTGCCCGCAAGACTTGGACAGTGACCGCTCATGTGGATGTGCGTCCTCATCGCTCATGTCAATATCTCGGAAGATAACGAGATGCTCGTCTTCCGTTTCGACGTCAACATCTAGTCCCCTCCTTCTATGCCTGACGTAGTTTTCTCTTGTCTTGATGTGATGCACTATGCCGTTGGCGCTAAATGCACCCTCGTACACCGGCGCCCGACCGGCCTTAGCATCGCCTTGGTCGTGAACGATAATCCGCGCCCAGCCAAGCTCCCTTCGTACTTGACTGATGAGTCCACCGGTGCTGTCTTCGTTCCAACGTTCAGCTGTCCGTCCTGGTGAGACGACTTCGCCTTCGTAAACTTTGTAATCCGACCGCAGCAGCGGCTCCGTGCGGACGATTTCGCCGTTAGGGGAGTAATGGTTTATCCGTGCATTAGGGTGGAAGAGAGCTTCATTGGGACGTAAGTGAAGGTGATAGGTTTGGTCGAACGCGCGTAGGGTGAGGCGAAAGGAGTCGGTGTGGAGGAGGTGGTCGTCTGAGGCTCGACGGTGCAAGGGGTTTGATGATGTCGATCGTGACTGGGACCGAGCGTTTAGCGCTTTCCGCGGCACAATGTCGAACCCTAGAGTAGTTGGATGAGATATGCGCTTCAGTGGTTTGTGTGGTGAGCTGGATGCTGTTGTTCAGGCAATAATTTCAGTATTGACCAATTTAGGAGTTAGCCAACACTCTGTTCCACGTTGAAAGACAAAAGGACTGACCATTGGTAGACGTCAGGACGCAGAGCAATGTAGCGACCAGCGCATGTATTAGGTAGTAGGACTTCATGAAGGTAGTGGGAGTGGACGGAAGTTAGGAAGATCTCTGATATTCCCGGGGTGTGTTTATTTGAGGCCGTGGTGGAAACGGCAAACGGGCGATGGCCACGCCTCGGTGCAGCACAGCTTCAAAGTAGTTTCCCGTCGATGGCTGCGGAGGTGAGGCCGATGACAGAAATTGGGCTGCGGCCTGGTGGAGGAGGTGAAGAGCAGTGGTGGATTGGTTTGCGTTGCCTAGCGCGACACAGGCCAAGCATTCCGAACTTTCGAAGTCCGCGCTGTCAGTTTCAGTTGGCCGGGATGTCCAGCGGATCTCTTCCCAGATCTCCCGAAGCCTCGAAACATTGGCAACCAGAAGACGTCAGCTCCAACCCAGAAAATAGCCATTTTCATCGCTGCACATGCTGCTCGACGCCGTCGAACGACCCTTGCTCATCGTCTGCCAAGGTGCCCAGCATCAGCCGGCTGACGGCTCTCCACGCCGGCGGTAAGCCCTCATCGTCTAGATTATCAACTACCCCAGACAGCCGGAACAATGTTAATGGGTGCACGATACGCATGTGAACAAGCCGTGCGACAATTCATGGTCTGGGCTCGGTAGCTCTGGGGATCCTCACGGCTTTCCATACGTCAGAAATCGGCAATGAACAAGTCAAGTTCTAGCATCGTAGACTCTGGTGTACTAGTAAGATAGAATAATATGCCCAACGTTTCGGTGGAAATGCCGAAACCTTGGTATGGTGAGGGAATATTCCCAAAGCGAGGCAGGCTCCTGTCATATAGGCAGCCGCCATTTGGCTGCGCAGATAGGTGCATCTTCCGCAGCAGCAGCCAGAACAGTCCACCCAAAGTCAAGATAAACCGTGTAGAGCCATTTCGGGTCAGTTAGAGGGGGTAATTCGGTCGAGCCAAGCGCATCTCTAAGATAGGGCGAAAACCACTCGTCCACCTTCCAAGGCGAGCTCGAATGATCTGAAAAGCACCACACTGATGGCGCTTACTCACCAATTAATCTGCCACACGATGTCTGCCTCTGCACGAGGGGGCTCAGGATCGTTAAGAATCCAGCAGGAAACCATGCCTTGAATCCAGTATGTAACAGAAAGATTCATCCCATCATCGAATACTATCCCCAGCAGTCACTCATGATAGATTTGTGCATACCTGGGTGATTATGCATACAAGCAATCATAACGTCACGTATCATAGGCTTCTCGCTCGCCTGCCACCGGTTTACGCGCATGACACTTCGAGTGATCAGAAACGTGAAAGGCAAGAGAGCGACGAGCGACAAGAAGTAACGAAACTTCAATGGTCCAACTGGTGCGATCATCGACTTTCTACGAGTGACCGTTCACCATGCTGAGGCGGCTTAGGTCAGAACGTAGAAAGGTGGTTCGTGTGTACCCAATTGTCCGACTACCTGCCGTTCCGATCAGCACATCCACGAGATGACTGACCTCCAAACGCGTCGATATCACTTTTGCATCTCTCTCAGCACGTATTCTGTCCGCGTCAGTGGCAGCATGCGCTCCTTCTATAAATCCGTCTGTCTCGAATCCACCTCTGCCTGTCAACCGCGTCCCAAGTCCCAAATTTCGGTCCAGACTGGGGCCAACTCTCGTTCGCAGCGCGTCTTTTCAGCTTTCAAGTCCCGATTCGAGGGTAGAACTTCAATACCTTCCAGCAGACACGCTAAAGACATCGACCTGGAGGGCCCTTTGGTCCTGGATTGCTTTCCAGTATCCTTGCAGGTGCGCTGCCTTCACTCTTTCAAATCGAGCAGGCTTTCAAGGATGCCACAGCATCACACGAGAGGTATGGACAACTGGTCCTTTGGCCTCTTGCCCCACGCTCTGCTTTCGGGGTCGCAAGGAGTGGGACAAACGATTCAGGGAAAGCCTATGATCAAGCCTCAGTCCCCTACCGACGGCGAGTCACGCGTCGCTCACGCCCTATAATCTCCAAAGGGGTCACGTTCGCCAGATCCTAGTGTCACATATTGGTCTACTTCGCGCCGTTGGGTGTATCCGGCTTAACGGGGTCGACCTCTCTGCCCAGGCCTTTGTTTGCACATGCTTAGTCGGTCTCATACCAGCAGTTCAAACTCCAACCGCAACCTCGGCTGGTATCAAAGACTCTCTTTCTACAATTGTACAACTCAAATCTCAGCACACGACCACGATACGCACCTTAACGCTCTAATTCAGACGCACAAGTGTATTTTTGTCTCGCTGGGAGAGGCTCGCCAAGTCACCCACCAGGGCGTAATCCGTACAATAGGCCCGCTTCCAGCACACAAGTTATCCCCGAAGTGTTAAAATACACATTAATTAAAGCTTTCAATACGAACTCAGCTTTGCGGCTATCACCCTCACTCTCTTTGTCTCAGCACTCCACCGTTCGCACCACCCACCGCCACCCAGCATTGTCCCTTCTCAGCATTTAACAAGCACGCAAGAGGACGGTTTGATGACCGTCTATGCCTCAGTAAATATTGGAGAATCCAGCAAAATGTCTACTAGCTTAAGTCAAGCTGCGAGCTTGGACGATGAGCTTCTGCCCATGGATTTAGCTTCGTCCTTTGACAAGAATGCGATACCAGATGCTAGAATACGGTACGTGGCAAATCACCCGAAGGAGATTGCAATTGAATTTTTACCCTTATCTTTCGAAATACAGAGGTCCCGACGTATCCCGTAGCACTTTTGATAGGTAGGTCACAGCACCCGGTGTTATTGTCACACCATCCGGCGTGCGCTGACAACTCCGAATAACACGAAAGGCAGAGCACCCCGCCAGCAACTACAACTACTTTGTTGCCTCCGCTGCCAATCTCGCCACCGAGGACTCAACAGAGGAGCTACTCGGCGTCGCCGCCAAGCACCCCACCATCAGGACCTTCAGCTCAATTCAGCACTCCGATAGGACCTTCCCCATCTCAGTCTTCGAGGAAGACTCCAAGCCGCTCGAATGATAGCCCTGCTCTCCTATCACCTTTCCGAGGCCAGGGTGATCGGACCGGCCCAACCGGATCTGGGCGCTCTCCGACCGGACGTCCCACAACTCCGAAGCCGAACCCCTGGCACCCCTCGCTTCAGTCACAGGACGGGCGCGCTGGCACCGAACCCCAAGTCGAACAATCTCCGTCACGCTGGCACCGACAGAGCTTCGCCAGAGGAGGAGGAAGTTCAGATGACGATGGAGAGGACCGGCTGGTGGAGGGTATGGAATACAGTTTGATACTGGTTCCGCACGAATCAGAAGAGGAGTTCATGAACAACGTTCATCGTATCGTCCCCGATGGTGAAGTAGGAACCCCTTCGCCTGAGGAAAGGACTCCTTCACCTGTCATACCTGGTACGGAAGGTGTTGAGTCGGTGGCGAAGCGATCAGGAAGCACTCGCTTGGCAGGTGGAAATCAGGCTGGTCCATCCACGATATCCCCGTATCCCGGAACGCCCCGTCGTCCAGAAACTCGTCCTGCCCGCGTTGGACCCCAGTCTCACACTCCCGTCATCCCTCAGCGACGGGGGCGTACAGACGCTCCTGCCCGAGCTCGGATGACCAGGGCGCGCGATGCGAAGGAAGCCGAAGAGGCCATCGCTCTGGTCGATGCATACGAAGCTCAGACCACACACTCCAAGCCGAAGGGGAAGGGCAAGGATACCCAAGGTCGACCAAAATCTCGAGGCAAACCTGCGGTTCGCGGAGAGCCAGAGGATACTGTGATGCAACCTTCCACGCCACCCAGACGACACCCTCCGTTACCGCACGCAGAACCGGCTCACAAACACGCCCGCAACTCATCGCAAACGACCAATTCTCTTCTTCCCAAGTCCCTAATACTTGCCGAGAAAGGTGTTGCCATTGCCGTTTCCCCCATCAAAGGTAGACGATTAAAACTCCTTCGGCCTTCTACGCCACCCGCGGCAGTCTTTGGATCTTCTCCGCCCAAATTTGAGGAAAACCTTACACCGGTTATTCGACGCTGGCTCGCTGGTCCCCGATCTCCTCCATCATCGCCGCCCAAACCTCGGCAAAAGAAACGCCCTCTTGAAGAAGACCGTGCGGTGACTTTTGCCCCCGACGCTCTTGCCGCTCTGGGGATCCGGATTGATGCCGCTCCCCAGTTTTCCGCGGAAGTTGAAGCTGCTGTGCAAGCTCAACAGCGGGACTCTAGGAAACGAAAGCGTTTGGAAGCTTTCCAAGACACCTCTAGCGATTCGAGTACGGACAAGGCCACTGGAGAGACTCGACAGCCCGCAGTCGGATTGCAGAGAACTGTCGCCAAGACGCTTTCCCGCCCGCGACGTGTATCCCCGCTCAAGCCAGCTCAAGTCGATGGTCTTGGTCGCATGGCGATCCATCCCGGCGATCTTCAGGGCGCTCAAGTCATCCCTATGGCTGCCGTCGAAAGTGGGCAGACGCGGCGTAAGACTCTTTTCGGCTTAGACGTTCAAGAGGAAGACGAGAGCCTAATGTCGGACGTCACCACTGGGGGCGCGGGATTGCGAAACTTGTGGAGGCATCGATCGCAGAAATCCGATCCCTCGAACATGCCCAGTGTCGCCTTTCCGGATGATTCGTCAGCGAATGATACCAGAATATCGCAGTCGCTTCCAGAGCAAGGACCCGGTTGGCCTGACCTGAGGTTCCCTTGGTCGGTGAACGAGACGGAGCGAAGAAAAGAGAAACAACAGAAAAGGAACGAACGTATGGCCATGGTGGAAGCCTTCCTCACAAGGGAATCGGACTCTGACAGCGATTCCGACATGCCGGCAACAAGCGTTAGTGGGGCTGAGGACGATGTCGCAGGTGTGAGGGGATTGTGGTCGATTGGTAACGAAGGTATGACTTGGATCATTTCCCCTTTGGGCTGCCGCTGACACTTGGAACCCCAGAGCTGCCCGGAGGATCGAAAGTCGGGCTTGAATCACGTGTTGCCGATCAACTTGCCAATCTTTTCCCGTCTGTCGAGGGCTCGTCAGCCTCGGAAACTGGGTTACTCAGTGCAAACCCCCTACCAGTGGCACCACCCGACCCCGCGGATGCACGTATTGCCCTAGCATCGCGACGTGACGTCCGCTCCGCCTTATATTTCTCGACAAAGCGACGTGAAGAGGGTGAAGCCGATGAGGGAGTGACGGACTGCATCTGCGGGGAACCTGACGATGGACGAGCGATGGTGCGCTGTGATGGTTGCAAGACGTGGTCGCATCAGGCCTGTGCGGGCATTAACGACGAGAGCGAACTGGGCGAGTGCTGGTACTGCGCACACTGCGTGCGGGAAACGGCCTCTACTACTCATGACGGCTCCGCTCCAACACTAGTTCAAAGCGATGCAAGTCCAGAGCGGGTCGTGGAGCGAGCTGAGCGACGCACGGCACTGTTCATGGCTGCCCCTGATGAGGAGAACCGAGCATCATCCCCAATGGACATTTCGTCCAGCCCGGCGCGGGAGACATCACCTTGGCCATTCCTTCCCAAGACACCTCGAGCTAAGGAAAACAAGTCTACCGCGTTGGCTAAGACTCCGTCACACTTGTTTGAATCTCGTCTGCACCAAACGCCCCACTTCTTCCCCGATCCTGAGGACTTGCCAGGTAGCTCAAGTGCAAGTTTGGATCTTCTGGCGACCCCATCGCGGGGTACTAAGTACAATGTCGCCTTCGTTCCGACTTCCTCCCCGCGTCAGTCCTCGTCAAGCTCGGCGTTCAGGCGGCCTTTGGTTGGTCCCTCCGTGTTTGCCACTCCAAAGAACACCTCCGCTCGAAAGTTTGGTGACAATTCTGCGGAAACTGCTCTGGGCAGTGAAGGTGGATGGTCAGTCGCCGCGACGGTGAAGGATCAACCTGGGTTGCTTGCGACCCCACGACCTCATTATTCCATGTCTGGCCAGTACACCGATACACCCATTCAACGCTCCAGGCCGAGAATGGGGAATCCCAGTCAGGCAAATCCATCACTCTCAGCACCGTTTGATTCTCCGATCGTGCGACAAGGCAACAATTCCAGGTAAATGAACGATACCACGACCGCGATGCCTTCTCCTTACTTGTATGTACGCGCCTGTAGATGAATTGTCAGACTTTCCTTGTTGTATCCTTTTCCTGGGATGTTGTTCGAAGTGACCAATGTAGCCAAACTTTTTGTTCAACGGCGCGCTGTAGGCGATTTAGGAGAATGATATTAAGTTGCTAATAGCATATACAGTCTACAGTAAATCACAAGGAATGATTGCAGCCAAGTTAATTCTAATAACCAATGGCTAGTCTTTTGCCGTCCCATTTCACCCAATCCTTTAAGAGGTCATTCACGATAAAGTGTGCAACATCACGTCAGCTGACGGTCCATAATCCAGGAACCTCCTCCCCAACCCTATATGCACCTTTCTCGGGACCGTCGGTAAAGACGGCTGGTCTAACAACGACAGCTGATCGCAACCAGCCTCCTTTCCCGCCCAGACGTTCTGCCCAACCTTGAGGTAGGATCACCGAGGTGGGTTCTTTGTCGTTTCATTCAGACCATCCCGCGGACCGCTGAACGAGTCTTTCCATACCGAGCTTGTCTGCGTGAGGTCCTTGAATCATGGCGTAGCTGGCTTTGATAGCAAGTGGAAGCTTTTTGTGGGTGTCTGATGTAACGCCGTTGGAGGTCAAAGCGATCAGACGGGGTTGTGGTGAAAAGCGGGGAATAACGGAGAGGACGTTCAGGAGGGCGGAGGAGCAGATGTTTGGGGGGTCGATAATGAACCCTTTAGAGAGCATGAATTTAGGCGTTCCGCCTGAGAAAAGGGGCAAATGATCAGCGTCTGGCCTAGTAAAGAGGATGACATCTACCGGGATGTTGTCGGCGTTGGCCTCAGTCCAGGCTTTGCGCACATCTTCTTCAACCATAGCATCTCCCTGGATGACTTTTGCAGCACCAGACTGAATGAATGGCTTCATGTCCTCATCTTGGTCGAAGACCGAAGTCTTCCGTAGTTGGAAGACGACAGAATGTCCAGACTTGAGGAGGGCGATAGATGCGTAATAGCCGACGTTTCTTGATGCACCGAATGCGAGCACTTTCATGTTGATTATAGGAGAAGGGATGGTAGGATATGAGGATGAGGGTGAGGGTGAAGGTGGGGAGGTGGTGTCTGTGGGTTCTGAAAACCACCGAACTTGATTGCCATTTAAAGATCTAGGTCTCTTGGCTTAACATCTAGGTGAGCATATGGACCGCCGGACGTGGTGAGCGCTTCATGTCGCAGGCTGTGTTTTACACAAGTGCGAAGGGTGGAGAGGATAGAGAGGATGCTCGAGTTTCCTCTGTGCTTGGCGCGGCTCTCGCCCGAATGCTTACATCCTCATACACCCCCAGGAACGTGATTGCTGACTTTTCTGCGCGATTGAAACCACAGACATTTCTTTAGTCGGCATATCTTTCCTTCAAGCGCGTGGTACAGAACGGATGTGGAGGTTTCTAGCTCGCTTGGCGTTTCCCGGAGGAATGTCGACGGGCTCCGGCTTTGTGCGAGTAATAGGGTTTCAGTCATGACTTCGGTCTCAGTCCAGCACAGTTTGGAAGTGCGCACGAGGCTGCTCTAGACCCAGAGAAAAGCGTCGGAAGTTCCCAGAGTGTAAAGCAGCCGAGTTTATCCTTGGTTTCGCATCGGCGTCACACCGTCAAAGGGATTTAGTGCAGACTGAGAGATTCGATGAAGAGTATCGCATGCGCCCGAGGGGATAGGGGCTTTGATTGCTGAGGAGCGCAGCCACGAGGGACGTCCGTTTGTGGTAGCTGACAGTGATCTGCAGTCGAGCCCATTGGCGTCAGTCGAAATTCGAACATCACCAGCGCCCCTCTTTGCTCTCCTCCCGCTCCAGCTCACGCCGCACAACAGCTAGACACTTGATAACTTCCGCAAGGACATGACATTCTATGTCTCTCAGCAGTATATCTTTCGAAGATGATATCCGATATCCAGCTGTGAGTTTGCCGTACGAAAATACGATTGCTACGCTCCTACCTGACGATTGCTTGCTCCCACCCGCGTTTTCATTTTTACGTCTCCCCCAGAACCGGCGAATACGGGACCTAACAGGCCTAGCAGTGCGGAACCTTACACCCTTTCCGAAGAGAGACGGGGTCGCTTCGACATTGAGTGAAGCTAGTGCAGCATCATCCAAGGGCATCCAACAGGCCTACATACCCGACGATGCCGACCTCGTTCTGTCACAACGCCGCACTCGAAAGATATCCGCTGCATCAATCTCAACCCTGCGTAGCTTACGCGCACAAGATGATTTGGGCATAGCCGCGTCCTCGTTCAGTGGTGGGATCACCATTGCGGAAGATATCACACCGACTCCCACCAGAAAACGCAGGACGAGCAAAGCACGCCCAGCACTTGCCTTACCCCCGTCAACTTCAGGGCAGCAAGCTCGTAGACCAAGGTCGTCGTCCCAGGCCTCACTTTTAAACCATTTACCCCAGCCATCTTCGCCATCGTCCCTCCGATCCCCACCTTTTGATATTTCGCTCTTTGGTTCATTGGCCCATCACCCGTACTCTACGGCTTCATCCTCTACCTCAGGATCGACCCTCCAGAGATCGCTCGAGAAAGTCCTCCAAGTACGATTGGTGGAGACTTTGTTCACCCTTAGTCCTTCGGACGAAGGACAGGGCGGTCAACCAGAAACAGCTGCGCCGCCGGTCAAGTCCTCAACAGCATCCTCAGCTCCCAGATCTCGCTCACCGCCTTTGATATCACAACGGCAGCGGGGTCCTGTGAAGACGCCTACATCGATATCTCGCAGCGGACATCTCCAATCCTCTTCTTCATCATCATTCTCCTCTACCTCCCGCCGATCATCCTCACCCGCTACATCTCGTCCGACGACCCCCACCCCACCTTCAGCGCCTCCACTATCGCCTGCGCCGTTCTATGTATCGACATACCATAGACCGTCAACCAACCCCACTTGGGTCGGATTGGACCCTGAGCACGAGTTCTCGCCGTCCGCGAACAGCCAGTCCCAAAGGGTCCTTGTTACACTTTGGGCTCGAGTTGAAGACAAAGCTAGTAGAGAAGCGTGGAGAAAGAGCAGCCCGCCAGACATCAGCGGGAAAGGCAAAGCGAAGGAAGAAGGCCCGCTGGAAGACTCCTCGTGGCAACCAGTTCAGCAGTGGGATATCGACTTGACGGACGCTGAGCCCCTCCCAGAGGAGGTACGTTCTTTGTGCAACTCTAGGATGGCATCTCAGCAGGACTAACCCTTTCTTCGTGCTTAGTATCAGATCCATCCGCACCGTTTACCACCCAACTCCCTCGTTATTGCTCTTGGCCAGCCAAACAAGTGGTATTGGCTTCCCCCGCCCCGTGTTTCAAGGCCTTCTTCTCGAGTCGATGGTCATATATCAGATGGAGACGACCAACGACAGGCTACCGGTAGTGGAGTGAGACTAAACTCACCCACTCGAGACATGTTCGCGAAAATCACACCGCCGAGTCGAAAGGGCAGTAGAATTGGGATGAGTGCTCAGTTACAGGATATAATTAGGTGCGTGTCCGTCTATTCGCACAGCACTATCTAGCTAACTTGGTGTCATTCTACCCATCAGGCTTGTCACCTTGGAATCCGTCCTGGCAGACACCCGGGAATCCACAGCAGCTGTGTTACACGGCGTCGACAAATTACTCGTAGAGGACCGACGGTCGGTGTTAGCGAGAGAGGAAAGCGAGAGAAGCCTGTATTTGGCCGGCTTGAGAAGCGCGAAGGATGGACTAGTAGCGAAGAGCAAAGCAGGTAGGCTTCGAGTTCTTTCTAGGGAATGTCCCTGGTGATATTGAAATGCTTCGTCACCGCCAGCTCGGGAGGCTATTGAAAAGCGGAAAGCAGCTTTGGAGGCTCGCCGTGAGGCGTTGGAACAAGGACTCGAGCTACTAGAACAAGACCAAACGTCCGCAGCTCTCAAACGGAAAGAAGTGGACGTCGCACAGTACGTTCACCCAGACCCGGAATTCCGATGGGACCTAATTAATTTCCGGCTATTAGAAACCGCGTGCTCGACGTCGATTCAAGGCTGAATTCTCAACGGATGTATCTCGTCCGAACGCTCGATTTCATTTTCCCCATTGAACCCCTCTCTTCTCAAGACTTGCTGTTCGGTATTCTCGACGTTCCATTGCCGTTGCCAATAGGGTCATCAGATCCGGCGCCTCCGCTCAGCTTGGCGACTTGTCCGAGCGTCAACGAGCAAACCACCGCTACTGCATTGGGTTATGCTGCCCAAGTGGTTCACATGGTATCAATATACCTAGGAAGAGTACTGCCATACCCGATTACTTATGCTGCTAGCCGGAGTATGATCCAAGATCCCATCTCAACTATGCAAGGGCCTAGAATGTAGGTAATTCTGCTAGCTTCGCGAATCCCCGCCTTATGATTGAACCTTCCCATAGATTCCCCTTATTTCCAACTGGAGTTGAAACCTATAGATTCGAATATGGAGTGTTTTTGCTGAACAAGGACATTGAAATTGTACGAAGTGGATTCTTCTAGTCGGAACTCGACCTCGAACTAACGAGTTTCCCTTTTACTTCAGTTAATGTCTGACAAGAACTTACGTGCACTTGATATGCGGCACACCCTTCCTAATCTAAAGAACCTGTTACTCACACTGACCAACGGTACATCAGAAGAGCCAACGCCTCCAAGGTGCGGACGGCGTGGGCCGCATGGTCGTCGGAGTTATTAACGCGAGCTACTCCTTTTCTGGCTACAGCGAGCCGCAACACTCCGCGGAACCTAGGGCCATTGACGTTACGGAAGTCTGGCAGGCATTGGATGAACTTCCCTCAGGTTCTATAACAACCGACGCCCCGAGCCCTGCCATGCCGCAACTTCCGCCGGAATCGGTGAATTCTACACCGCGACGCCAGTTCCTTTCGCCCTTGGCGGCAATGCTGCGATCAAAGTACATCACACCAGCCTCATCCTTCCAAACATACGGCTTTCACAATTCCGAACCCACGACCGCGAACGTTGCGGATGATTCTATTGTCTCATCACCTCCACCAAGTACATCGAGTGGCGCTTCAAATTCAGGTAGTGGGAGTCACGAGGGAAGTACGGAGTCTTCAGGGGATGGCGGGGAAGCGGAGACGGAGGAAGGAGCGGACGATGACACGCGAACGGAACGCGGGGTCAAAACAGACAGCGGGCAGACAGAGAGCACCACTACTACCCCAACAGCTACGATCAAGGAGCCCCCTCTGTCGAGTGAAACCCCGGCCAAGTCTTCAGCAAACTCGAACGAGGGTGGATATAGCATCACCGGTAGTGTCTTTTCGTCTCTGTTCTGGAGAACCCCTGCGAAGAAAGAGCCCGAGAAGGAAAGTAACCCTGCTTCGTCGGCGTCCTTACCAGTACAGAATGCCATCTCCTAGTTTTCTGGGTTGCTATTGTATCCGCGTGGTGTTGTTTCATAGTCGAGCGACCCTGGGTGCTGCTTGCCCGCCTCGCCTCGGGGATTTACCAGTCGAACCAAACACGGTCTTGACCATTTTAGGACTGTATGGGAGAACCCTGAGGACAACTGCCGAACGTCGCCGCATGATCAAACACGATCTCCGGTCCTTCCTCACCCAATCTGCTTTCCCCGAGGTTACAACGAGCCAAATCAAGGCCGAGCGTAGCGGCCAGGGCAAGATGCTGGGGTTCATTAGCCTCGATGCTCGCATCCCGAATCCCTTTACCAAAAGCAGGTATTGTGCCATGCGTCTCAGGGAGCCAGAACGTCTAAAAGCGTGAACCTGAATTTCGCCATATTCCTGGCTGTCCCGACGCGGCGCAACGGTCCGGTAAATCGTTCCGAAGTCGTGCTCCATCTGACATGTCCTCGATATTATTATGGAGACAGTCGTGTCCCCGTTCTTGAACCTTGGACATTTCTAAAATCTCAGACCTTTCTCCATAACAGGACTGGTGACCCTTTCCACTCTTCGAAAATCTCAGGGGCCCTTCAATTCTTTCGGTAGTGGGTACAAATGTATATGGCACAAAGAACAAAAACAGAAACACCGCTGCTTATCAGGATTCGAAAGGTCTAGCCATCCCAGGTGACCTCCGTTCTCCGCAGCCACAAAGCGCGTATAATTACAATCCTCCGTGAGTACGTGTAAGCTCGTGTCTTGGTAGCATCCCTGAGCATGACGAAAGGTCAGGCCTCCGCTGCAGGGCCGGAGTGAACTCGTGGCTCACATACCTTCGGTCTATCATTGCAGCGCCGTTATCTTGGTGAGCCCGGCTTTGGGGTGTTTCCAGGCGTCGTCTTCGGCTGGGAAGGTACTATCCTTGGCGCGGTGATGATGTCCTCGTCGGAGTCCTGCGGTCGCCCGCCGGGACTGCCGTGCTGGCGGCGGGGTTGCGAGGGGACGAGGTGATGCGGCGTGGCCAGCTGCTCTTCTTCTGGCATGTCTTTGGGCTGCTGGTCTTGCGTAGAGGTCGACAGGTTTAGAGATGGAGAATGGTGAAGAGTGAATGGGTGGGAGGGATGATGGTTGCTGGGGGTTGCCTTGCTCGAGCTGACATAGTCGAAATGAGCATTATATATAGCCTTTCCGTTGAGGCCTCGTTTGGTTGGGTATCTTTTGACGCGATTTCGTGTGTTGATTTATCCGCGAGCTGTGCGCAGGTACTGGTGCGAGACCCGCCGAATCCAGATGAAACGAAGGTGAGATTCGTGCGTCAAGACGGCCGTGGGTCGAAAAGGGGAGCGTTTTCGGTCACTCACGGGTAGCTGACTCCTGATGATCGAGTTTCCGTCCGGCAGGACATCCGAATCTGCGGTATCTTCCACTGAGTGGTGCACCCATAACGGGTCGCTTGAGCACACCAGAACGCATCATACCCGACGCGTTCCGGTGGTTCGGAGCTCTCCCTCCCGGTTGGGTCTCGCCGCTACCCGTATCCCTTGCAGTACAGAGATCCAGCGATCGATGCGATTTAAGTCGAGGTCGTCATCGACATGGCAGGCCTTTCAAGCACTCGTGGCGGGTTGCCAGGTATGCCCGCCCTCCTCAATTGCCAAAATAGCTCGAGGATTGGACCACGGACTACGCTTAAGTACCGGCACGAACTTCCGTTATTGGAGTACATTTCACGAACCTAGCTTTTCGTCGGCGGAATAATCTTCGAGGCAAGACGAAGGAATGGGTCAGTAGTTTGGGAAACAAAGCTTCATCCGGCCGAGCCCAGCGATTCGCTAGCCCCGCTTCGAGACAAGGGCGGAAAGCTTACTAGTCTAAGTGGCTGTTGGCATTGACACTGAGCGTCAGCGGACCACCCCAAGGCCCCCGCTAACTGGCCTGTGGAATGTCAAAGCTGTCGACAAGGGGGATTGCCTGGGTTAATCCCCGGTTGCCACAAGAAGAAAGATGTTGTTGCCCCCCACGTTCTATCTGCGCAAGGCAGCAAAAGTGTGACGCTCTGTATCTCATAATTGCCGTGAGACGTTTTCTGGCACTGGCCCAATAATCTCAAGCCCCTGGCAAACTGAGACGTTTCTACTCCCCCATGTCTTCGGCGTGGTCTCGTAAAAAAGGCTCAACTTCGAGCCTTTAAGGCCTGTGCCGATGTCGCCCCAGCAACACAGTAGCAAAGACCCACCTCCGCTACGAGAGTTCGCCTCTGTCGCGCTGTCTTATGTGTCCATCGTAATCAGCTCCCTTATCTGTTCCATCTGACTTTCTAGCTACGCGTATTTCTCCGAAGAAACCTTGGTTTTTCTTGTCGTGGGCTTGCCACGGGGTCCAAATACTTGGCCTTTCCGTCTAATCGGCGAGCTTCAGCCAAACATACGCACTCTTCGTACTCCGCTAAGTTTAAAGCCGATTTTCGCTGGAGCGATCGTTGCCTCCTCGCCGCGGTGTTGCCTGTCAGTTGACCGTTGACGTCTCCGCGCGCAACAGGCTGGCTGCACCTGCTCCTGACTAGACACGTGTTATGACTCGTTTTTACCACGAGCAATATCCTCGCAAGGACACAGCTAATGCGGCCTCTCAGGACCTGACCGATTCGGCCATCGGTGTCGGCGAAACCAGGGGCAAAGTCCAATCTCCCCAGACGCGAATCCTTACGCCGTGCTCTCGTAAAAGCTCGCAATAATGGAAATCCAGGCAAGCGTATTAACATGCGGATTCAATTTATTTCGGAACATCGGAACGAGCTTGCAGTGGATCTCATTTGCCGTAAATCGTTCAACAGGCACCAAATCAGATTTGACGTATAGCCTTCTCCGTCCAAGGGATCGATTGAACTCAAGCTTCTCGATGACATAGCAATCCCACCTCTGCATCAGAAGAGCTCGGACCAATGAACAAGAGCAAACTCTTGTCCTATTTGACGTATGGTCTCGACCCTGAGTTCAAAAGTCTTTGGGACAAGCGGTCTTGGATGCAGTGTTCAGGCAACCGAGCCACTTTCTCTCCAACCCAAAGTATCGCGCTTGGGAATGCGGCGCAGGGTTAGGTGCTTGGAAATGATCGCAACCAGGGCCTCGTCCCATTAGGAACAGTAATTAAAGCGCCGTCGATAGATTTTGCGGATGAAAACACCGACCTCCCCGGAATGCTAAAAGGCTAATTTGCACGCGAGCCCTCTCATCAGTCATGATAGAAACAGCGGTGCAAAAGGGTTCCCTCACGGCTTCCGCACAAGCCTCTCGAGGACTGGGGGAGGCCTAGCCTCGCAGCCACCGAGTAGAATCGTGGCCAGTAGAATTTAGTTGGGGCAGCAAAAGCATCCGTGTTATGCCACGTTTCAAAAGCCCGCGGCCATCCTCATGGACCCCAAAACGCAACTCCAGGGGGGTAGGGAGGCTCTAAGGCTGGGATGAGCACTCAGAGAGCGCTTCACGAAAGCCCTTGTTGCCACCTAGCAATGCTAACCTGTAGACCGGTAGATTTGGATAGCGATATTGCGTTAAGCTGGCCGATCGATGGGACAGCAGCACGCAGGGATCGGCTTGCTGTACAAGGATCACCTCGGCGACTGAGAAAAGGCCCAGAAATGTTGAGAGCGATGACTAAGTGGTACCCGCTCATGTATTTGACTGCGCTGGCAGCGGACCTACGGCAGCCGTGATAGCTCCCACGGGATTGGATGTGACTTCAGACGGTGTTGGCCAAAGAGAAAGAACCAAGTTGTTGACGAGACTCTGTCTAACAGCTTCAGCTCTTGGGGCTTGGGACATAGTCTTTGTATCCAGCAAGTCGAGTCAACGGTCAAGGACATTGCTTTCAGCCGCTAACACGTCAGGGACCACAGTTTCTGATACAATCTTTACGCAAGTGAGCCTAGCAACAATTGGCAATAATTTACAATCATGCTTGTCATATTGATTGGTCTGCGGAACGGATTCTCTTCGATCATTGGCTTGGAATCCGCTGTCGCATTTAGTCAATAACGATTCGCTACTTAACGGAAGCTGCCCTCAACTCTCCCAACTCTGTATCAGGGACTGGCTAGAGGCGCTTAGCGGGAGCTATAAGGGTCCAAGGTCAAGGTTGGACAGTGCCGTGCCGTGCGATTGGTTCCGGTCCGGCAGGATAGCGCTCTCTTCGGTTGCGTTGCAATCGAACCTCAATCCAGCGGCCCAAATCATTCTTCCAGCTTGGGGATTTGGCCTGGGTACATAGTAACCGCCAAATTCTGTATTCTGGTCTTAGGGACCATCCCGTATTGGATTATTCTCGTTCTTGAAAAGATTGGCTGCTGGTCAAGGTCATGACGTGACCCGGCATTCCCTGATCACTTGCCGAAATCTTCCTGGCTAGAAAACAAAGGAGTTTTCCGAAATTTCAGGAGTTAGCCGTGCCCTTTGGACTTAACTGTTCACTTATCGTTTGAAAGAGGAGTACACTGACCAGTGACCTGGTGCGCGTCCAGCCTTTCAGCATTCACTGGCAAAACAACCCCTATGTAGACAAATACCCGCTTAATTCTCGCCAACGCAAATGATACCGGGAGCTCAAAGATACCCGGCGTTACAAGGTCGGGCAACACGTCAACGTGTCGTCTCGGACTTGCCCTTTTCGGACGACCAGAAATCCGAATATCTTCCAGTAAGCCGGACACCGCCAACTTGCAACCTGCCTGCTATGGATGAAGAACGCGTCCTGGAAATCCTTTAGAAGAGAATATACTCGACGGGATCTCATTCGAGGTTTCCAGTTTGTTCTGAACAAGTGGCCGATCCAACAGCACAATTGTCGGCAGTATGGAAGCCGGTGACTCGGGACTATGTTCTACGATGCAACTGGCATCATCTAGGGTCGTATGCTTCTTCAATTAGTGGGTCTTAGTGGTCTGAGAATAACTTGTAATGGGGTGAGGCTGGCAGGATTCCATGAGGTGGAATCTAGACAGCTCGGCGCGTAAGATGTTGGTCATGCGACTCTTACGCTTGCACGGTCATACAAATTCCATTCAGCAACGGACAATTCAAACAATTTAGGAAGTTCAGTGCTCTGGATAAACTTAACTCGCAAGCGGTGGGACGAAGGTTCATTGTTTTGAGCATCCGTGCTTACCTTTCTGGGCCAAGATCGCTGGGCTTGTCTCGGCTGTGGAGTTGGGTCGTCCCGAATTTCTGGAAATGGACCGGTATTGAAGCCTCTAGCCGAAAGTTTGCGGACCGGTGTGACAAGCGGGGGGAGATGCAATCTCGAAATGGTCGAGCGCTTCGCTTACATCGGATTGCCCGATGGACGCATGGCGCCATTTCCAGCGAGCCAAACCTAGGCACTTCTTGATCCGATCCCCACCTATTTAGCCTGTATTGGGTAAAGTCGAGAAATGAGGCCCTTCAAGACAACGAGGGTAGCGGATATCTCTCATCCGTATCCTGAGCCAGAGCAATGGCAACGACAGGCATTTGAATTCATTCTACTCGGCTATCGGGCTGCTATCAATCGAGTAAGAGGTCCCCCATTCGAAGAATGAGATACCACTCCTCATCATCGAGTCGACGAAATGGAGATTGGATGGTATCCTCGTTCCCCGCTCTTTCCGCTTCATTCGTTGTCAAGTCTACTATAGACTCGACCAACCCTTTCCTGACGGCATCCCTCCTTTCCATCTCCGTTGCGTCTTCGTCTTCAGGAGGTTCGGCAGAAGATGGCGATGACAGGCAACAGATGATGGGAAACGCGAGCTGAAGGACGGAACATAGGAGCCGAATGGCCTCCCTTCTGACAGCACCCCACTCCTCCAGTCGATCTGAATCCGGACTGGCAACCACTTGCTGCAAAACATCTTCGGTCGAACTCGAGTGGACAGTCGTTGGGTCAACGCGAACCAGGTCTTGGATTTGCTGGATACCGGAGTTTGCAGCAACAGACGCGATGATCCACAGAGTGGACTCGGACGCTTCGTCACACTGTGGGTGTTCCAGCATGATGGCCATTATCCCGTAAAGCAGCAACAAGAAGCTCGAGTAGAAGCTGCGCTGGCCTTCACCGAGGCTCGCCTGCGACAATGTTGCTAGAGATACCGCGGTGAATGCGGCCATTGTGGGTTGGACGATCGTACGCGCCAGACACGTTGTGGGGTCTGACTCGTCAGACACGCTCTCGCGACGATCAGCTCCCTTCGAGTCTTTCATGACATCCAGGAGGCCAAATACTGCAACCTGCAGTGCTTCTAAGCGAGTTCGAAGATCTTGCTGTTGAAGGGGGCGAGGCTCTGCACGCGGGGAACTTTTGGGGTCGAAGACGATCTGAGCTTGTGCAACGACAGTGTTGAGGATCTTTCCTAGTATCCTAATAGCTTGGGCTAAGGGGTAAGAAGCTTCGGCTGGACTAGGTTCGCCCGCTAATAAGGAAGGTCGTTGCCGAATGTTGGCTCGGCAGCTGCCCAGCTTGTAGAGCAGCTTGGCGTCTTCAACAGATACATCGCGCTCTACGAGAGAAATAGGTCCACCAGGCCAGATGAATAAGAATGTTTGAGCAACCTGCACGAACCTTTGGCGAGGATATCCATGGCGCGGAAGAAAACCGGGTTGGTAACTGGGTCGTCAGGAACGTTGTTGATAGACTCAGGTGGCAAAGGCGAATTTTCCACCGAAGGAATGCTTGCTGCTAATTCACCAGAGATATCTTTGAGGCGAGAGGATCTGTCCCGCTTCCAGCCTTGGTTCTGCCGCTTCTTTCCGTTCGGTTTCTTCCGCTTGGGCTTCGCGTCTGCAAATAGAGACTCTACTGTAAAATGAAATCAAAGAATCCATGCACGTGGTTATCCTACTGCTTTCAGTACCCTTCTGAGCTTCCTCTGCAACGACGGGGGCTTCTGAGCTTTGCCTCAGTTGCTGACCCGATTCCTGCGACGCCACGGATACGGGCCCGGAGTTCTCAGGATGAGTCCTACCATAACGAGATTTAAGGAACGTGCAGTATTCTATACATTAGACGGACTTAGGATTTGAACAGGGCGTGAACACGGTTAACGTACCGTGTATATCAAAGTTCTTAGGTTTGTGTCGGAGAAGTCCGACGACCTGGGAATCCAGCCCTCTGAGTCCAAAATCACAATATAAGATCAAACATACTAGTAGAAGTTGTGCATTCATGTGCTTGGTGTGACGTTCAGTGCGGGATGCGGCCGTCATTCCGATGTTGGTTGGGCGTCCAGTTAGGAACCAAACCGTGACGTTTGTGACGTTACGCGTTTCTGGCTGCGCAATGGCAATGCTCAACCACGGCAAAATAGAGCCCCGCGCTACCATCTTCTTCTCTTCCTGGGTAATAGGCACTGCGACATGCCCATCTCTGAGACGTTTGTGCGGTTCCAGGGTGCCACATTTCCTGTGCGAGTCGGTGAGCCGCCGGGGCGGTCAGAACCCCAACTTACGTACGTAAGCGAGGAGAAACAGACCCACTCGGTCTCACTCCGAGACAATGACGGTCTATGCCCGAACCAAGCCAAAGCGGTCCCACTGCAGGCTTTCTTATGCCGACGATGCCACTCGGCCACCCCTCTTCACAGGATTGGAGCCTGAGACGCAGCGATGGGCACAGGGTCATGGGGTTGCTCTCGGTGGTGTCGCCGTCCCAGCTCTGCTCCTCCGAGCAAGTATTTTAAGGAACGACTCCAAGCGTTGGCAAGAGTCATCATCACTCCCCTGCCTATTACTTCTTCACAACCTTCGCCAAGCCTTCCTCACCTAAATAATTTTCTTTCCACCCGAACATCATGAAGGTCCTCGCCATCGGTGCCTCGCGCAACATCGGCTACTTCGCCTGTCTCGACCTCCTCAAAGCAGGTAACACCGTTATCTTCCAGCTTCGCAATGTTTCAGCTTTCGACGACGACGCCGAGATGCAGCCGTTCATCACGTCCGGTCAGGCGAAGCTAATAAAAGGAGATGCGCTCTTCCAAAAGGATGCACTCAGAACCTGGACCGAGGCGAATGCGGACGGCGTACCTGTCGACGTCCTTTTGCTTACTGTTGGTACGTACTCTTCGCCTCCATGACCTAGAAAAAGTTCCACCACTTACCCTCCCGTTTCCCTATTCTCTACAGGTGGAGCCGCCAAATTCACCCTCACCCAAGGCATCGTTATAAACCCTCCAAACCTCTGCACAAGCGCCCTGCTCAACATACTTTCCGTCATCCCGCACGACCCCGCAACCCAACCCAAAATCGTCGCGGTGACCTCCAACGGCGTAAAAGCCGAATCTCACAAGAACCTACCATTCCTCGCCAAGGGGTTCTACGCCTTCATTTCCGTTCCCCATGCCGACAAACTTGGAATGGAGAGGGCTTTCCACTGGTCCGCCGGGTGGCCCGAAGAAGAGTGGAAGGAAGGCGACCCCGAAGCGCACATCTTACCGCAAGGATGGGAGGAGAGGTTGGGCGGAAAGCCTGGCTGGCTCAAGCACTTTGTCATCGTCAGACCGGCCATCCTGACTGACGGAGAAGTGACTGCCAACTACAAAGCCGGAGAAGAGCTTCCTGGCCTGTGGACCATTAGCCGGAAGGATATAGCCCACTTTATCACAAACGATGTCTTGAGGGATTGGTCGAAGTGGGAGGGCAAGGCGGTTTCGGTCGGGCACTAATTCCAAGCGAGCTACTCAGCTAACTGTAGGAGAAGGATTGAGTACGATAGGTCCACATAATAATCGCTGTATCATATCATACGCATGCATGTATTTTCTTCTTTGGTGTTTTTCTATGTATTGGTCGAGTTCGGACTGGGTCATGATTACGGCACTCGGACGGCTCATAGCTCGCCCTCTCGCTGTTGTACGGTAAAGAAACATCACATTCCCAAAAGAGAAAGGCCCGGTATCGCATAGGAAAAACTTCCTCTATCTAAAAAGGAACAGACGATAAAAAGCAGAACGTACAACAGCGTGTACTGAGGTGGTGGGGTTACAGGTCCTTTTTGTAGGGGGAACTGAAACCCATTAGTTGCAATGATAACTTACATTGAAGTTGTATGCAGGGAAAACAGCGTGTATGAGTGTGTGTTGATGTGTAGAGAAGTAGTAGTAGAGATAGAATATCGTGAGTGACGCCCAAAAAGAAACCTACATAAAAACCCGAAATGATGAAAAAAAAAAAGCGAGAGCGTTTTAAAGTAAATAAGACGTCAAAGTTGATCGTCCAATAGAGCGCTGTTGACGAGGAGGAGAATTTTGGTATCTTGAGTGTCATTTCAGTTTGCGTAATGATGGATTGAGGAACTGAGTCGAGAGTTCTGGTGTCAGAGTCATTGAAATAGCCATCGGGGAGCGCACTGCTTACTATAGCTCAGGCTGCGCCTTCAGTCTCCAACGCGGCGGGACCGCACTTCATAGACTCGATATGAAGTGGACAAGTCTCTCCGTGTAGCCTGTAGCGCAATCTAAAGCCTTCGCACTTGCACAACCCGCACTCGGGTAGCTTCTCCCCCCAAACGTTCTCTACGGTGCCGATTTTCCCGAAAGAGCTAACTTCGGAAACGGTCAACCTGCGCGGAGGACAATTGGCGTTGACGGGCAGGCCAAAGTACTCTTCCACCGTGGCATCCTCCACCCCATGGTATCCGGCCCTGTTCGCGGCATCCCCAACGCTTTTGGTCTGACGGGAGTTCTTGGTGCGCACGATTCCCCTTGACGACGACACCGATGACGGCCGAGGAGAGAGACAGCGTGGTTTTTCATTCGGGAAGTCGGGGTCGGGGATGACTTCATTCGCCCACTTCCACGTCGTCAGATGAGTCTTGGCGGTGCGATAAGACGACGACGGGCTCATGCTGCGAGCCTTGCTTAGGGCAGCCCGGGAAAGATCTGATCCGCCTGCACGTGGAGTCCAACCGGTACTGTCGATGGCAGAGCATGTCGAAGATGGTGGGATGGGTGACCTTGAGGCACCCTGAACGGACGATGTCGGGCTGCCCACGGCTTCCCAAATCGTGTACGGTATATCTTCAGTGTCGTATCGCTGATACGGCAAGACCCATTTCGGTTTGTCAGCCCCGCTTTGGATGGCATCTGGGTTGGGTGGAACAAGATCCTGGGACGCTGGAGGTCGTTCGGGTGCTTCCCAGCCTTTCGGGGTGCTGAAAGCATGGGCATGAGCTTGACCGACGGAGAGGGTGGGACGGTGATCGGGTTGAGGTTTTGGATCGTGTTCTTCCGGTGGTGGAGCGGAAGGGAGGGGGGCCGCCCAAGCACCAGAGAGGGCACCGGGGGTTCGAAACATGACGAGCGGGCGAAGTGGGCGAGAGGATGATGGCTGGCTCTTTTGAGGCCGACGATCAGGGGGGTAAGGGATCTGATGGTTATCGGTTCCGTCAACGGTAACCCTACTGATGGTAGAGGATCAATTTGGCACTGACTTGGGGGCGTCGTCAGCTAAACAGAAGAAGGTCCAGGTCTAAATGTTGATGAAAGGTGGAGTAAAGCGGGCGGTACGTTGCGATGGCTGGTGGAAGGGCAGGGGTAGAGCGGTGGAGCGGCTTGCTGCCACGGCCTCGAGTGAATTGGGAGAGCAAATTCCCGCGCCGACCGGTTTGTTCCTTCAAATGTTATTCGCCTATGACGCCGTCTTCTCAAGTCAGTGCTCTCTTGCGGGCATGCGTCAGAGGATGATGGGGGGGGGAAGCCGACGGGAGGGGGGGAAAAGGAAAGGGAAGAGAAACAAGCTCCCGCGTGATCGTGCCATGCTTGATTACCCTTGGGAGTGACGAAGCCGCTCTCTGGTCCCACTCATCAGCTTCCGCAGGGTATCGCCGTGCACCTGCCGAAGCCACGTGATCATACTCGGCACAACCGCCGGACGCTGCCGTCTCTGATTGGCTTCCCAATGGACAGGCTTTGGACGCAACGCTGGCATCCATTCATACCCCGCACCTACGAGGCAAGCGCGGAGTTTAGCACAGCGCACAGAACAGTTACATAATCAAACGAACGAGACGCTCAAGTAAATGACCTGTTGGGCCTCACATGTCGGTCTCCAGATCCAAACACCTCAATCCATTCAATAAGGGCTTGCAAAGGGAGGACGATTCACTTTCAAGTTTCTATTAGCGCGGTTTCGACTTTCGTGACATCAGCTCGGATAACACGTAACGGTTCAGAAGGCGGTCGGGGCATTCGACGCGCATTCGACAATCAAGCCAGGCCCACATCTTTGCATTTCTATGAACCTTGTTTCAACGCCTCCTCTCGTTCCAAAACCGATCGGTCGAGCTTAATTAATATAGTAGTTCGAAGTGGATGCTGTTCGGTTGGAACGGAATGTGCAGTCACTCTCGCCGGCTAAGGTCCCATGCAACATGCTTCAGCATCAAGGCCATCAGAGGACTGACAATGTCCACTCACGAAACACAGTCCATCAAGGACCGCCTCTACAATCCCCGCGGTAAACGCCGAGCAGCTTAGCTGGCTCATTTCTTTGGGAATAGATATGTGCCGTGTTATCGGCGGGTCGTTGTCGATAACCATGTCTAGAAACCCGTGATTCGATTCGTGTGTCGAGCAGCCGAGGGTCAAAAAGAGCCCCGTAATAATGCTTGAAGGAGAACGTACATTCGTCGTCATTCTCCACGCTCTTCTCAATAGCATCAGCAGATTTCCCGAATAATTGACGCCAGAGGACGGTATGAATCCACATCAAGGCTGGCAAGAACCGTGTTTCGCGTTTCGGAGCTTTTGTTGTCGATTCTGTTCTCCAAACCGTAGCTTCAAGAACACGAGAGCCGACCCGGTACCCTAGAGTGTTGAGCCTGAATGGGGGCCAAAGGTGTGAATCAGTCATTTATGAACGCGCTCTCTCGTCGTACCACTCATACCTTCGCTCAAGATCACCAATGCCAGATACCCGCTTCTGAGTGTACTGAACAACCTCGGAGAACATGAACGCCCAAGCGCTCAACGACACCTCCGCCATACGGGTCTTGTTGAGATTTCGATCATAGATCGTGTTCGTCCGTTTCGTAGAGACATTCAAACCGCTACTTGCAATCGTTGTGCCGGTTGCTACTGAAGTTGGTCGGCCCACCGTTGATGTAGGTCTACTTCCCAACGAGGATGAAGGGCGTGTTCCTGCGAAGGGTTGGGTGCGTCAGACCCGTTCGTTCCTTTGAGAAGTTATGTATGAGGCCCCCACCTGCTAAGTCTATAGAGGACTGAGAAGATGTCGAAAAGACAGAGAGGCGAGAATGGGTATACACCGGGCCCTGCATGCTGTCGAGCGGGCAAGGGCGTATTGGCCTGGGGGTACGCAGTCCAACATAGAACCCGAAAGGAGAGTCTGACTAATCTGTGCCTGGCGACGTCTTTCCAGCCGTTCCAAACCTGAAAGACATGGGATAAGAATGAATATAGCTGCCAAGAAGGTAATGAAATACAACAGATTGTTGGGTTATCCCTGGCTACTTGCGTCCGTCCGATTCCGTTTGCTACGCTCTCGAGTGTCCGGGACTTCGCTACGGCGACCGTAATAACCAGCATCATCATGGTTTCTTGAGCGCTTGCTCCGAGTACTTGTGCTGGCCGTTCCCTCGGATGATCCTCGAGGTTGGGGTGCCAATAGTGCACCTGATATTGGAAGCTGCAGAGCTTGGCCGCAAGGCGCAGGCTGGTCTAAGCTCGCATTCGAATCTCCATCTGCCGCGTCCGCTTCATTAATAATTGCTCCAATGTCATGGGTTTGGGGAGGACTGGTCCCTGATGGCAGGATGACGAGGTCTGTATCGAATCTGGTCTTGCAAAGAGACGCAACCTTGGAAAGAAAGTTTCGGATTGAGAACCATCTTCCTGGGAGAGTAATATCCGCCTCGAATGAGAGGATTGATTTCTTGGTGGTGTACAGCGCCATAGTGTCGGAAGACCTTAATAGTTCTAGCCATTTCCCGCACCGGGTAATCACGTTTTGTTCTGCCTTGGGCGTGCTTTTCGACCCCTCGCCGCGAGCACATCTGAAAACTGCGTACATCGCAACCCAGAATAGAGACTCCACGCCATGGTGGATCACAGACAGGGGCATCACATCGTCGGCAGAGAAATAAAAAATGGTCGCCATGAACGGAAGAGTGCCCTTGACGAGACGGGAATAAGCAAGGGGCTAATGGACGGGAATAAAGGACCTACGACAATACGGTTGTGCTCCACGGAGTTGTGGAGAGGCAGCTTTGTAATAGGATCAATTTTTATTGCCAGCCCAAAGTCGGCGAGAAAGGCGCGATTGCCTGGGACGGGGTTCTCGTCGGCGGAGAGAAGAATGTTCCCTTCCGAGATATCGCGGTGAAGGATGTTACGGTCGTACAGGGCCTCAAGAGCTGGGGGTGACAACTTAGGACAAAATGAATGGCGGAAGTGGCACGTCGACATACCTATTGCAATGTCCCGAACGACGTGAACGATCTGCCTTGGAGTTTCGAGCTCCGACAGAGGTCTTCCGACCTCCTTCAAAACAAGGCGAACCAAGACCCGTTGGTAAACGTCACCCAACCCAGTAGAGTCTTCCCGCGAAATCCCCATTCCTTGGACAGTGTCCGAATTCGGTACTTGGCTCGGAGTGCCGCGGACGTGTTTGGCCTCTATCGGTGATGGAATATCTCGAGTGTGGTGGACATCCTCAAAGCAGATCATGTGCGCAATCCCGTGCTCGATATCTCTCGTCTGTTGATAAAACCAGGCCTCGTTGATGCGGTGCTCGCTCTGCCAGTTCTGTTTGATTGCATTGTATTCGAGCGAAAGCCCAGAATCGGTGATGGCCTGAGCTCGCCAGACCCTCGTTGAACGACCAAAAAGGTATTCGGGAGCGTCGCATAGTAAATCGTCGTCTAGAAGGTATTGGACAGGTTCTCCGACAGGACTGCGGGTAGATTCTCGAAGGTTCTCCTCGACCTCGCACGGCGTGATGAGGAGGGTCGTTCGGATGCCACGGTTGCTTTGAGCGACCTGCTGATGAAGCACACGACCAGCGTTGGAGAAAGCGGGATCATACCCCAATTCGGTAGGTGACATGGACGCCAGCCGTCCGACCAGTTGAATGAAGCTGAGAGGATCTTTGTGGAAGTTGATACTTGGTGTAACGTAACAGGCCGCGGGGTCCCACCTTGCAATCCGGAATTCCGTTCTAGTGATGGTGAGTGTGAAAAGAAAGTTTCGGTCAAATTGCTCCGCCCTGATACTATGCGCATAACGAGCTGTTTGATCGACAGGGGCCTCGGGACTGCTTAGTTTGACCTCGATAGGCACCTTGACGTCCCGCCAGCTGAGCGAATTGGGGAGCCGATTTTCTCCGGGAGAAAGTAGAACAAATGCCAGATCCGGCCGAGTAGACTCTGTGTTTTCTTTCCTGGTGAACCGTGGCGGACCTTCAGGTGTGACGACAAACTGCCTGCGAAGGTAGGTAAACGCTCTATCGCGTCTTAAAGACGACGCACTTGCGACTGAGGAAGTTTTGCTCCTTTGGTCTTGTAGTGGGGGCCAGGTCTGAATGGCCTCCAGCCACTCCTTGTCAATATTGTCCACATCGTCTGTCGTCCCATGGGCAAGGTGGTTCCGATAGAAGTGGCTAATGAAGTTTAGAAGGATGGAGATATTCTGGCACAGCGCGAGTTTGTCCTCTACATCTTGGAGATGCCGGAAGCAGCCGGTAGGGCGTTCGTAGGTCGGCAAACGGTCTAGAATAGCGTCTCGGATGGCGTTGGGGTGCTCGCCGTGAAGATTAAGCTTCTGACTGAGCGTTAGAAGCTCGTCTTGAATTTGCGAGTTGAGTGCATCTTTGAATGCGTCGCAAGCAGGATCCATAAGCGCGTCTAGGCACGCTTGGGCTGAAGGTACCGCTACCATATCCAAGAACCTGTGAAAGAACATGTCTTGGTGGATTTCGAAGACGTTGTTTTCCAGCTCTTGCGCTAGCTGGAGGTGGAATCGACGATCCCGTAAGTTTAGGTAGAGGTTAGAATCAAGCAAAACAGCTAGCATGTGACTACCTTATCATCGAACGACTCCCAGCTACGCGTAGCGGTTGACGAATACATCTGGGTTGCTGTGTGTTGGCGTTGGCTGAGGCTTTTGAATAAACCCCTGTGGCGTGGGAGTCCGACCATCCACGCGCCTGAGCAAATCCAGGGTCCTGTGCTTTCAGATTCGTCATGGGTACGTCAAACGGTGTAGGAAGGACGCCGGCTTTGAGAAGGGATCACCGAAAACGAAGATTACCAGGGATGCAGAGACCCTTTGTTCTAATACCTGTATAATGCGCACTGCCTTTGCCACAAAACTCTCTTCTTGTGACGAGCTTGCCGTTCATTTGTGGGCGGCCTCTGGTGCACTCGTCCGTTTGTTCCCCAACGGGCCCCAAGGGTGTGTACGCTTCTTCGCTGCCCTTAAGCACGATGTTGACCCATTCTGAGGCCAGCATACTAAACAGCTTCCTATCCCCTCTTCTTGTTCGATCGACTCCTTATTCCCCTCGCTCAGGACTGGCACAAGCCCTCCTCCTATTATCGAGAACGACGTAGTTTTACCTGCTTGCAAACCTGCAAAACGATGATAGAGCTCAGTTACACTCCTCAAGAACTTCGTGATATGAAACTTTCATATTACAACATAAAACGCCCCAAGTTTAAGATGTTCGAATCCAGGGAGGAAAGAACGAAGAAATTGAAGCCTTACTATGACGGGATCCAGCTGATTCTTCGCCTGGAGCGTGCTTGCCTTACACCTGAGACAATATCGGCGGCCCACGTGTGCGTCCCCGTCCAAGGACTCGACTCGACCGTATAACGAGCTCGTTATGACGCATATGTTTCAATTTTTAGCCTGCTAGACCAGTACGACGAGGAAGTAGCGCAACAATCCTATTTGACCAGGTGGGAGAAATGGACATCGCGCTTCCTCCCTCAACACCGCAGCGCGGTCGCCAAGCTACTGGAAAATATGGAAGAAGGGCATGCTGACTTGGTGGTAAGCTTGGGAGGCCATCCTTCTACACTAGCGAGTCACTGACATCGGTTAAAACGACATCTCTTGCCAGGGAGAAGCAACGGAGGAGAGAAATATATTAAAGCAAATACCACTAACTCCCCTCAAAGAAACAGTGTTGCAGGCGGCTGCTGACACTATCGCTAGAGCCGAGAACTGGCAAAGCGAGGCTGAAATAGTATTGAATCGGATCGGCGGTGAAAGAGATTACGTACGTAAAAGAATAACACAGAGGCCATGAACTAAAACTTTACGTTTGTAGCCACCTCTCAAAGGTGCGAAAATGGTGCTTCAAGGGGGTGAGGCTGGAGTTGTTCCTTATCGCGTGAGGGCTGTGGATGGAGGGGATTTTTTCGTTGGTTTTGATCTTGCTGGTGTAGTTGGGAGCGGAGGATTTGCGACAGTGTTCCGAGCCAAACGGATCGGGGGACCGGAGACTGAATATGCAATTAAATTTCCCTCCCAGGGAGCCCTCACCCAACAAGTAGGTCTCCGAGAGAAAACGGGATATCTGGATTGCTGACGAGTTGTCGGTTCAAGGACTTAATCAGAGAAAAGGCGATCTGGGAACAGCTACATCACAGAAGTATTTTGAAGCTGGAAGGAACTATATCGATTTCGGATGGGTTAGGACTTGTCTCTCGCTTCGCAGCAAAGGGGGACTTGGCGGCGAGAATCACAGATGCCACGTATTGCGATCAGCAGCGCCTTGTTTGGGTACATAGGATTTTCTGGCTCTTTTTGCCAACTGCATACACTGATACTACCCGTCTTGAAGTTGCGCCAGATTTCCGAAGCGATCGAATACCTACATCACAACAAGAAGATCATTCATGGGGATATCAAGCCCGCAAATATCCTCTTGACGTCGGAGAACGAAGCTCTTCTTTGCGACTTCGGGCTGTCCAAGTCCCCGTTGTACCCCACTACCGGTGACAATCACATCGGAGCAGGGAGCGGGGACTTCGAAGCTCCTGCACAAAAGATCAGCAACGGACTGAACCGAGTGCCTAAGAACGAAGAGAGTGATCTCTTCGCGTTCGGGATGACCATGTTGCAGGTGATTGATAATGGGTCGACAATCGGTAAAGAATGAGGTCTAATAACTTGATGCACTTCCTTGTTTTGCAGGTAATTTCCAGACAGCATGTTGATATGTCAAAAGCAGAGCTCTCGCTACCACCAGCAGTTTGTAGCGATGCCTATAAAGCAATATGGGCACTCGGGTCGCGCTGTGTACAGAAAGAGGCCAGCCACAGACCAACAAGAGCAGGGGACATTACCGAACGTCTGAAAGAGATTGAGCAAGGGGAATTTCACAAAGTGTATGATTGGATCTCCCAAGAAGTGAGGAGATGTAGCTAGCGGTATAGGATGAAATACTTGGTACTACTATATATAGCTCATAGCTACGAAAGTCGCTTTGCACGCAGTATACATGGACTGGTCCTACCCAACTGAAATCTATACCACTCCATAAGGTTCGCCTCTAACTTTGCTAGCGTCACCTCCAAGTCCCAGTTCGAATATTCGATTAAGCAGGAACGCAGGGTCTGCGGCTGTGTTCCTCCTCACTGACAGCCACTGACAGCCCGAAGGATTTCGCTCACATACCGGGTGAACTCGCATAGAAAAGATACAAAGGTTTCAACTCGAAGCTCTAGCCGACGGAATACGGTGATACTATTTGGAAATCCCCCCTCAGAGAAACCCCTTCCGATCGGAGAGGCTTGATTTGTCAGCAGAGTCCGATCGGAAGGGCTCCACGGGTC